>CATKHJ010069700.1:0-18000 GCA_949750685.1 Vernicia montana
TATCAAAATTTTGCAAATAACATATCAAAGGCAATATTTTTTTTTTGAAAAAAAAAAAACTCATTTGATAATAACAGATGGACAACTATTTATTAATTTTTAATGAAATAAAATTCAAATATTTCTCACTAAATATTCAAATGCAGCATAAGCTTAATTATTATCCATATAAAAAAAATTATTCAAAAAAATTAGGAATTTAATGACAATACAAATAATGCATGAAACTAATAATAATAAAAACAATTATAGAGAGGTTTTTTTTTTCCCCCTGTTTTGTTTTGGAAAAGCAAAATACAGTGTTACATAACATCAGTATTCTTCATCTTGAACTCAAGATACAAATTTGGAGTTCAAATGATTTCAATAAAAATTATTTTGAATAAACTAAATTGTTATGCTTTACCATACTAAAACATAATTACTGTTATATTTTTCGTAATTAATGCATTTAATATGTATAAAAAGAAAAGGTAAATGATTAGATTTTTCAAAGTAAATATGCATATTTAATATTGTCTGCAAATAAAAGCTAATAGTTTTTTTTTACAAATTAAATATAAAAATTATAATTTATTTGAACCGAAGTTTTTAATATTTTTTTTTAGCAATTTTGCGTGTACATGTTTTTGCACAATTCTATTATATTTCCTAGTGAAAAAAAAGTCAGTATAACAAATTTTTTTTTTTAATAAAGATATGATTTAAAAAATAAAAAAATAAATATTATTCATGTCATATATTCAGATTATTTCAAAAATAAATTTAATATTTATAAAATAATAAATTTAATAAGATTTATATTTTTGAGACTAAATAAATAACCATAAATATCATTAATAAATTAACAAATTAACTAAAACCATCATATTTTCAATAAACTATCAGATTTTCAATAAACGGATAAATCAACAATACCCATCCATAGTCATTTATTGAAAAAATCATTAAAACCACTCTCTCTCTGTCTCTCTCTCTCTATATATATATATTAAAAAATACAGAATGAGATTGAGAAATATTTAATGAAGCGACATATATTAGTAGAAAAGAAAAGCAGGAAGAAAGGCAGAAACCCAAGACTATTTATCGATGAGCATGACCACAACAGCCGCGATGATCTCTTTAAAGCCCATCACCACTCGCATCCTTCAAATCCAAAAGCGTAGTTCAGTTATCGCTCAACATCAACATCAACATCAACATCGGCCTTTAATTGTTTGTTATTCTCACCAAAACCAAACTCACAGTCAGAAACTGGTAGGTGAATTTGACCCTCATATTCCCATAGAGAAAGCCTTGACCCCACCAAGCTCCTGGTACACCGATCCTTCATTTTTTGATTATGAACTCCATCGCGTCTTCTATGGAGGCTGGCAGGCTGTTGGTTAGTATATCTTTATTTATATTTTATATATTCATCTAATCTAAAATTCAATTTTAACCAATTTCTCAATTTCAGGATACACTGAACAGATTAAGGATCCTCGTGATTTTTTCACTGGAAGGTACAATCAGATTA
The DNA here is from genome assembly GCA_949750685.1 of Vernicia montana. Classification (NCBI taxonomy): domain Eukaryota; kingdom Viridiplantae; phylum Streptophyta; class Magnoliopsida; order Malpighiales; family Euphorbiaceae; genus Vernicia; species Vernicia montana. Next base: position 1,523 of record CATKHJ010069700.1, read on the forward strand.
TAGGAATTGTTATGACTTTTATTATTTTTTTTCTCCTTTTTTGACCTAATAGAGATTAGGAATTAACTCTGACAGATTAGGAAATGTAGAGTTTGTTGTGTGTCGAGATGATGATGGGAAGGTTCATGCGTTTCATAATGTTTGTCGCCATCACGGCTCTCTTCTCGCTTCGGGAGCCGGACAAAAGTCTTGCTTTGTGTGTCCTTACCATGTGAGTTTCTTTTGCCTTGATGAATTTTTTATGTATCATAGATTTTGAAATGAATCATTTCCAACCTTGATACTTGGATGTCTACTTGAACGGTTGATGGATTTTAGGGATTAGCTGTAGAATACGAACAGTTGATTGCAAAGAAAGAAAAAGGGTTTTGGGGAGAAGTTTTGATGGGTTCATTTAATGATCAAGGCTAGGAAAATGTTTGCAAAGTGTTTGTAATAATGTAGTTGTAGGGGTTAGTTTACGGTAGAACCCAAAAGGAAATTCTGAGAGGAGTTTTAGTTGTTGTTTTAGAACAAATCACATAAATATTGGGGTTTTTAAGATATGTTTTATTCAAACAAGGTTACAACTTAAATACAGACTCTTAATTAGCCACTATTTAAACAATCACTTTTAAGTAGGGATGACAATTTTGACCTGCCCTGGTGGATACCTGGACAACCCAATCCTAACCGTTTATACATGGTACGGGGGTGGGTATTGGCGTATCCGCCCCGAATACCCTTATATTATATATTTTTTAAAATTCACTTTTACATATGTTTATTTATATTATAATTATATTTTTAAGTAAAATATATAATATGACTCATTTTATACATATATTTATGTAAATATATTATATATTTTTCATAAAAATGTAATATATATATATATATATTACTCTTGAAAAATAAGTGGGTATCCAAAATCCGATCTTTCGCGCCCCGATATAAGACGGGTGGAGTATGGGTATGGCAAAACCCGTCCCATACCCGACTCATGGCCATCCCTACTCTTAAGGACTGAGAGTAACTAAATTAACATGACTCATTGAAATTGACTAAATTACTAACAACTTTGACAACTCACTAACATGAAAGTGGCTCATGATGGACCCCTCCGCTAACTCTACACTCCGTGAATTCTCCATGTCCAAACATGCAGTAACTTCATGGCCCTCATGCAACTTGCATACATTGGATATACTTAGGATTAGGCCTTCGCTTTCTTTTGGTTCCATCAGTTTAGGATTGAAATATAGCTAGAAAAGAAAATATAATGAATTGTTTGAGCATTGTGAATAATAAATGAGTTACTGTAGCAAAAGCGGGAGTGGAAAATAAGAGAAAAGAAAATATAATGAATTGTTTGAGCATTGTGAACAATAAATGAGGTACTGTAGCAAAAGAGGGAATGGAAGATAAGACAAAAGAAAACACCATGCATGCATGCCTTTCCAACCAAATGGAATGCTCATAATTTTATTATAATATCCTTGAAAAAATATCTGAATTACATAGGCGTTTATTGTATTATCTTTGTATAACAAGGCTTATAACTTCTGAATAGGAAAAATTCTAATAATCACAGAATAGGAAGTGAAAAACTTTCCAAATAAGAAAATTCCTAAAAAATTACTAGAACTCTAAATTTTGGAAATCCCACCTAGAATATTAAAAATTGAACATTTTACAAACAAATCTAAATTTTCATTACTAACAATAGAAGCAATATGGGTTTTCTAATATTATCTCTCATGAAATGCTTCATCCTCTTCTAGTTGGACAAAAACTCATAATTGTGTTTTGATGCCAAAGTAGACAAATCCATGGACCTCGAACCATGGTTTAAATAATTGAATTGGCCATGGAATTGTATTTAAACAAAATTGGCTGCTGGTATTGCAATTTGTTTCTACAAAATTAGCAAAATGACGCACATTTAACTAAAAGCCATAATAATCTTTTACATCTCATAATTTATATTGAGAAACAAAATAATCAAAGAGATAACTTACTACAAAAAGTTCTTTTTCTAAAACAATTTTATATGAATTGGTTGACATACTAAATTATTGTAAAAAGTTGTTATATAAGAGTAATAATTAGGGGTTGATGATCTATATTAAAAAAAAATAAATAAACTTAGAAATCGTTTGTGTTAAAAATTATAACCTTTATTCGTATATAAAGCTAAAAGTAACAATTCAAATTTAAACTAAATTGAAGCCAACTTTGCATTACAGTTTGTTTGGCACCATTTAGATTTCTACATTTTTTTTCCTAATTTTAAAGCTTGAAAAGGAGGGGAGAGAGAGAGGAGGGAAGAGGGGGTGGGGGAGTGGGTGGGTGCTGTTTGGGTGCTATATCTATATCATTAGAGATAGAATGTGATATTGCTTTCATCTCTCTCTCTTTTTTATGTTGTTAGAGCCCTAATGGATAGTGGACTTCCATTTGAATTTGGGTTTGGATTGTCACTTTTAGCCTTACAAACAAATACATGTAACATGTTAGTTTTAACACAAATCATTTTAAAGTTTATTTCTTTAATTTTTTTTATTATAACCTTATCTTTATATTAAATTTTTTCTACTAATTTAGATTTGCAATCCATACATAGAAAAATGGTGTTAGTTTGCAAAATTCTGTCCTCATGAAGATACAAAAAAATATTCATATTTTGGCAAATACACCACAATTTGGTTGCTTTTAGAGTTTGGGAGGGGTTTGTTCCTTCTAAGCTATCAAGTTATGTCGATATTTGCATCCAATTTCAATGTTGCATTAGCTTGGGCTCATGTCCCATATAATTTGGATACGATGGATACCAATTCACAAGCTTATGAGCTAATTTGATATAATTAAAATAGTATGAGATAGTTGAAAAAACTATCAAAGTTTAGGATTTATGAGATCATTAGGCCTAAATTATTAGATATAGAAGATTATTATGATATTTAGTGAAATCCTTCATTGAAGATTAATTTGAATAAGTTTGCAACTTCCCACAACAATTTAAGATAGTGGCATCCAATTCAATTTGATTTAGTATGATTTTGTGATACAATACCATTTCTTATTTTGAAACTATTTCAGATTTTGTTATTCATATAGCTGTTGATACAATTTCTATACAAAATTGGCATGAAGCTGGATAGTTTCTTTTTAATGGAGCTTGAGATATCCTTAATGTTTATGAAGTCAATAGTTGACATAAGGTGCATTTCCTCTTTTATCGTATATTGCTCATTTTGTGTGTGGCTCCTTTATAATATCCATTGTCTTTTCTAAGATCTCTTTACTTTCATTAGAATCAAATTATTTGAGTTGATTGATGAATAATAATCATGATTAGCAGTAATAACGGGGATAGAGACAATGTTATATGTCTTGATATCCTTTACTAGAGATCTTTTGAGATAAGGTATAACATGGATATATATATATATATATATATATATATATATATGTTTGTGTATATGTGTGTAGTGTATGTCATTTTATCTACCTTTTATTTACGTGTATTTGGTTTAGACATATATTTTTTTCTACATATTAACAAGGGGCAATCTTTTCCAAAAGTGCTACTTTATGTTTTGTAGAGTAGGTTAATGGAAGTTAAAGGTGGAATGTAAACGGTGGTTGAACTATTAAACCTCTTTTGAGAGTTATTTTATAATGTAAATGAGAGTTAATGGAGGTTAAATTTTACATCCATTAACCTCCAAATACCCATCTTCATTAGCCTCCAAATCAAGGGTTGGAGGATGGAATGTAGAGATTTAAAAGATTTTACATCCATTAACCCCCCATTGCCTTTTGAACTCCCAAACAAAGTAAAGTTAATTAACTCCTATTATTCATTTCATTCCATACCCTTCATTCTCCTCCATTAACGTACCATTCCATCCTCTTAAAACTCCCATGCAATGCCTTAATTGTTTTTGAGGCATTGGACCTAAATAATATAATTGTTTTTGAGGCATTGGACCTAATTAATATACCAAGGATCTCCTCATTAAACTATTGGTGTGGTAGTGGGGCACAACAAACTATGCTTGTTTTGGCCTCCTGTCCTTGCTAGAGGGCACACAAAATAGAACAATGATTTTAGTTTATTGTGAACTCAAAACGGAATAAAAAAAAAAAATAAATAATAACATTGGACGTAGTAGCAAGCATGGGTCGACCCTGATACCATTTGTAACAAACACTATGGGTCCATCAAAAATACTAGCTGAAGTTGTTTTTAAGGTCATTGGATTTGCTTGATCTATCCTTTTCACAGCTTTTGCATTCATCTATTATATGGATTTTGCATATATTTTTGTGTTATATTTTTTGATTTGTAGAATACTCTATTGAAAATTTGGCATGTCAAACAATTGAGCACACATGTAGAAGAATACTAACATGTGAATTCACTTTCATTGACCTAAAAGATGTACAATAATTAGTCCGGCATTTATATACTAGCAAACACTCAAATTATACATTTGAATGTGCACATTTAGCATGTGTTTGGTTGAAGGAAAAAGGTAAAGAAGGATGTATGTTTGGGGAAGGAAATGTATACTTGACTATATTCATTTTCTTTTTCTCTAGTCAAGCGTAATGTTATTCACTAGCACATGATATAGACCATGTAATTGTGTCTAGATTTTACATCTCCTGTCCTAGTCGTATTGTTGTTTTCTCAAACCTAACCTAAGCATCCGTTTGGTTTGGCTTTTAAAAGCCAATGGTCAATGTTTGGATATCCAACCACTACTATTGGTTGTTTGCTAAAGTATGATAAAAAGCTAGTGGTCATATTTCCTACTAGCTTTTGAAATTTATAATTAAAAGCTAGCTTTTAACCTTAAGTTAGAATTTGTAGTTTTTGAATCTAAAAGCTAGCTTATATATATATATATATATGTTATTTTTATTAAAAAATTGCGTGTTTACATTGCTAAAGACAACTAACTCAACACTATAAGAATAACAATTAAAATATTAAGTAAATAATTTAATCCATATAAGTACACATATATAGCTATTATTTATTTTCTTATAATTGTATACATAAAAATAATTAGAAAATTTACTTATAAAATAAAAAATGTGTAATATTTTTATTCATATATATTTTATATGTATAATATAAAAATATTAAATGTATATAATAACTACGCTTTGTCATATAATATGTAAAATAATATCCTTTTATTTTTGTGGATTAGGGGGGGGGGGGTGGCGATTCAAGCCTGAGAATAATATCCTTATTCGTCAATTTATAATCTAAATTGCAATTTCAATTGCTGGATTATCAAATACTTCACATTCAATTTGTCAATCGTTGGCCCCAGACCATTAGCCACTCAAAACTGATTGCCACCACTAAATCAAATAGACCCTAAATGTATGGATTTCATAACAAGGAGTTGAGTTTGCTTTGACATATTTATATATTAGTTAGCAGATGTTTTAATACTTTTTGTTCTTATAAATAAGCTATTACATTACATAATTTAAATGTGTACTCAATTTTTTTGTGCAGGCATGGGCATATCGTTTAGATGGAGCACTTCTTAAAGCAACAAGAATAACAGGGATGCAAAATTTTGATTTAAGTGTATGCTGAAATGTTTGAGTGTAATCTCATTTTCCATTTATGCACAACATTTTTAGAGTTGGACAATTTAGTTGATTTCTCTGGTAATGGAATATAGGAGTTTGGGCTTATTCCTCTAAATGTAGCTACTTGGGGGCCATTTGTTCTTCTCAATGTGGACAAGGTGAATTTGCCTAAGCAAGGAGTTGACGGCAATATGGTGGAAAATGAATGGCTTGGTAGCTGTTCTGAGATACTGAAAACCAATGGAGTTGATTCTTCTTTGAGTTATGTTTGTAGGCGTTTATACAATATTGGATGTAATTGGAAGGTATGATCCTTAAATATGAGTTTCCTCCTCTATTCTCACTTCTGATGTTAATAATAATTAGTAGATGGGAATCCCTTTGTACAAGGTGAATGACCCTTTCAGTTCCTAGTTTATTTTCTTACAAGGAATTTAATTCATATATTCATCATCCTTGATAATGAAACAAGTTTATGTCATATACACAACTTTGACTTCTTGAAATCAATAGCTATACTGAGCATTATGTATAACTTCGATTTCTTGGATTGTTGATTCCCCCCAGCCCCTTTCTTTCAGGTGTTCTGTGACAACTACTTAGATGGTGGTTACCATGTGCCATATGCACATAAAGCTCTGGCTTCTGGTCTTAAACTCGATTCTTATTCAACAACAGTATGCATCTTAGTGTTTTCTTATCCTTCTTGGATTTTTTGTTTTAAGTTTTACCTCTTGTAGCTCATTGACTGTTATGAATCTGGAAGATTGCCATGGCTTATCGTTCTACTGACATTCGATACTCAATTTATTACTTCATGTATTATCCATTTGATATTTTAAGTATGGTTGTACTCCCACCTAAATTATTGTAATTTTGGAGATAGATATATGAAAAGGTTAGCATCCAAAGATGTGAAGGAAGCTCTACGGGAAGTGTGGATGATTTTGGTCGGCTCGGATCAAAGGCTTTATACGCTTTCATTTATCCTAATTTCATGATTAATAGGTTTGTGGATAGGTGCTAGATGCAACGATGAGTGATTTATTTGTTACTTGTTTCCTTTTTGTGTTGAGCTGTTTTTGCTTTTTATAGATATGGACCTTGGATGGACACCAACTTGGTGCTTCCACTTGGAACCAACAAATGCCAAGTGATATTTGACTACTTTATTGAAGCTTTTCATAAGGTACTTACCAAAATTTTCTACTTGTGTATTTTATGATATTCAGGATTATATAATTTTGTCAGATTGGTTTTCTCTTGCTTAAAGATGGTAAACTGAGTAGTTGCTTTGGTTTAAACCAATAACACACTCAAATAGTTCACTTATGTTTTATTGAGCAGGCAGTGGTATTTCATTTTTTTTTTTTTTTATGATTATTATTTGTTAATAGGGAAGTATATGTTGATGTTATTTACATATGCAAACAATAGGTTTTGGTTGAGGCCACGGTGCTCAAACTTGAGTCAAAATTCAGTAGTTAGTAGGAACACAATTTCATTGATGATGGATTTGTCTAGCACACAACCATTCTCTTATCTACAACGATAGTTACTATGCTTACTACTAAATGCACATTTGGATACTATTAATCATAAAAGAAAATCACACATCATTGTTAAATCAAATCTTTTTTTTTTTCTCATTTTTTACTCTATCTTTCACTAAGAGGACTTTATTATTATTCATAGTTCCTCACATTCAATGTCATCCTATCCCATCTTATTCACCATCATGTGTTAAGGTAGGGCAACTGGTTGCCCACCAGGGTCTTAAATAATGCAATCGATAATAATAATAGAAACAAAAATGATGTAGGACTGATTGGAGGGTTAGTTATTAGGGCTGAATTTTGGGTTTACATGAAGGCTAGAATGTGTAGAGACTTAGGTGGGCTATTAGGGTTTGTAAAAGGATGGGTTGAGAAATGAAATTAAGCAAAAAAGAGAAATATAGGGTTTGTTTGTAGTGTTGAAAGCACTATGGATAGTACTAGTGAATCACACCTAAATTTCATTAGGCATCACATCCAAGGTCTCATGGAATCACACCTAGGATTGAATTGCATTACATAACTCAAAAAAGCATAATTGCTGGTAATTTTATTCAATAATAAAGCTGAATTAAAAGCATTATAATTTTAGGTATTTATTGAGACTTAAACTAGTCCTAAACTTTTAAGAAAAAGACTACAAAACTAGTCCACATCTGAAGCCTACAAAGACTCAGAATAAGACAAAAATAAATATGAAGATTCCTAAAGAAAACAAGTGGAACAAGGTTCTATGGTTGTATGTCTAAGGCATCTTTGGGGTGACCTTGTAGTTCCTACGAGGCAGAGATGATGGGTGTAATCGAATCGAGTTGAGTCAAAATAGTGCTGAGCTTGAGCTCGACTGGATTAGAAAACTCGGAGGCTTGAAACTCAACTCGAGCTCGATTGAGTTTTCATTTTTGAATCTCGAGCTCGGCTCGAATCAATACTCAAAATACTCGAGCTCGACTCAATTAGGCTTGATTATCATTAAAAAAAATAAATGAATTTGTTTATTAATATCAAAATGAAGCTCAAAAAAACTCGTATAAGCTCGAGATCGAGATCGAATTAGTAAATTATTATATATAATATAAAATATATTTAAAATTATAGAAAATTTCAATACTCGATTAGGCTCGCGAGCCACTCGAGTTGAGTATTATAATACTCGAACTCGGCTTGACTCGTTACTCGAACTACTCGAGCTCGACTTGATTAGAATTGAGTCGAATTCGAGTATTTTACGAGTCAAACTCAAGTAGCTCACGAGTAATTTGACTCATTTATACCCTTAAAGATGATGAGGTCGATCAAGGACAAATATTTTAGTGAAGCTTGAAATTACAATATTGCCCCTTAAACCCTAAACAATGGACCAACAACTCGTATATTTAAATAGATATATAAATAAAATTCTAAGGACTAAGAATTACTCTAATTTTTCTAATAAACCTTTAGTATATCTTAGATCAGAATTCATTAGTGTCAGTTTCATATTATGATTCATAAATCAGATTCATTAGTGTCAGTTTTATATTCAGAAACTACTTCATAAATAGAATCTATCTCAGAGTCTATATCTAAATTTTCATCTTCTTCTATGGTTTCATGTTCTGGACTCCCATTTACAAAGAATATTCTTCGTAAATTTTCTTTTCGCTTACTCCTGTGAGGGCAAGCATTCGCTTTGTGGTCTTTTGAACCACAAATCCAACAGCAGGAGCAACTGCTTAAAGGTTTACCTTGAGGACACTTAAAGGCTTCTATCATTTCTTTGTCCTTAAGATTTGTTCTTCTCCTAATAAACCTGGTTGGTTTGCTGGATTTCCTCTTGGTATTCCTATTGTTCTTTGATATCCTTCTTTTTTTATTTCCCTTGAACCTTTTCCTTTTTGAAGGATACCTTGTCTCAGATCTTTGTTCATTTCCTGTTGAACAATCATACCTACCAGGAACAAATTCTATCTGAGAACAACTTCTCTTATTGAGATAAGGAAGACGTTTTGCATCTTGTCTTACTTGGAGTTCTGTACATGCCTTTCTTATTGCATACCTAACCGCTTGTATTTTTTCTTCTAATCCATCAACAATTTTTTCTTCATTCAGAAGGAGTTGATAGGCCGTCTTTGCTACTTCTGGCCATGGTTCTGGTAACTTGGCAAAGAACAAAGTTGACATGTAATTTTGAACATTAATATCCAGGTTGTAATAATATTTTTGGAATTCACATGCATAATTATCAAAATAACACGTTACAAATTTGCAGTTTCATTAATGCCATTAAAGACTGTTCTCTTTCTAGAGATTCTGTTGATATTGAGAAACCACAAAATTCTCTTTTTAGGGCGTCTACGATTAAAGCTAGAAACTCATTAGTTATTATAGCTTTTCTAATTTCATCACTAATGAAAGTTTGTACTACTAGTTGATCCCAAAATTTTTGAGCATTGCCAACCATGGTGACTTTGCATAATTCGTAGGCGGCCTCAGGTGAATAGCTACCTGATTTGGTTGTAAACCTAATCATAGTAATCTATTCATCTATTCTTTCAGACGAATGTTGTTCACAATCTAGATTGAGAAAAGCTGTTGGGTTAAGTACAGATCTTAAAGGATTATCCCTATGTATAAATTCTGCCTGTCCTACGAGGATAATTAGGTTTGTACACTGCCCTCTTTGTAGCAAAAAGCGCTTTGAAGGTTTTGTCATCTATGTGCAAAGGACCTTTTATCAGCCCTAATGATTTTCTAAGGTCTTGGGCTAAATCGCTACTACTTTGATTAGCAGTTCTCTTATCAGGATCTAAAATATAGGAAACCATTTTTTCTTTCCTTAATTTTAATTTTTTTCAAAAATGGGCTTAGATGAACCTACAGGTTTCTTTAAAGCCTTTCCTCGCTCTACTGCATCGAGCCTTTCATTCACCAGTTTCCCTACTTCTTTAGCTAAAGCTTTTCTTTGTTTTGGTAAATCACCTAATTCTCCTCTGGCATGAAGTTTTTCTAGGAGGATGCTCACTTCATTATGCACAGGAGCTAATGAAGTCAATTCTGAAGGGGTTGAATCGACACTTTCTTCTTTTTCTTGTTTTCCCATTTATATTGGTCTATTTCTTTGTCTTGCTAAGTTAGTCTACTAATAATCTCTGTGTCTAGGGAGTCTTGCCCAAAAAGCTAAGAAAAAGTCGATTATCTTGAAGTGTAATTTTTTCCAAATTAAATAATCCTTTGCTTGTTCTTCAATCCAGGTAGAGTTCTCTTCTAGTATATTATGTCCTAAAATTGGCAGTTCTTTGAACAAATGATATTTTTCTTCTAAAAATTCTATTATATCAGCTACTTTGGTATATTTGTCTGATATAGGATTTTGTGGACAGTTTCTAAAAATAGAGTTTATCCTGAGCTCTTCGTTCCTATCTCTGACCTTTCCACAAACCCAAGTATTTTCCCAATGTAGCTAAGGGTGGCTTCTTCTTTCTCTAATCGAAAAGTGTTTAGTGTTGTTATACACTCTTCCAGGGATTAGCGAATTCCCCCCAAAAATTTCATTCATAAACTAAAGTATGGATCACAATGTTAATCTTCCAAAAGTTTTGGGGTGAAAATATGACTCAGAATACTATAAAGTTACAAAAATTAAAGTTGGAGGATTTTTATGTGATAAATCAAAGTTCGAGGATGATGTGATCTCTTCATATTTGAGGGACTGTGGGTGAAATAAACCCAAAAAATAATAGAACATTAGATACATAATAAATATTGATATATTTAAATAAAATAGAAAACTATACCTGAAATGGTAAATATTCTAAACATTTTTATCTTGATAATTAATGAAAAATTAAATAAGAAATTAAGTGTTTAAAAAAATGCTCTTTGTGTCCACTAATGGTCCATATTTGTTTTGGTACAAAGATTAATAATTTATGTTTCTTTACTATTTTATCCTTATTATAGCCACTAATAGCCCATTTGGTTCAAGGGTTCATAATTCTAAGGATTAGTTTTAATCATAGGCTAGTTAATCCTAGGCTTAGTTAGATAATTGTTTATAGTAAACCTTGTTTGGTACAAACATTTTAATCCATAGTATAAGCTAGGTAATTGAGAAATACATTAAAAATTTAAGGCCATTTTTGAGAAATAAAATAAAAAATCAAGGTTATTTTAGGGATTAAAATTTCATGAATTATGAGATTAGTAATTCTACTGGAGATAATTTGCTAAAGACATGAGGGAGTTAGGTTTTAAATAAGACTGATCTCATGAATTAGCTAAGTTTTTGGGATTATTAAGCCTAACCTGTATTATATGCACCAAACATAGTGTTATTTACTAATACTATAGCTTAATTAAAATGTCCCTTCTATAATAGTATTAGTTATTTTAAAATAATGTGATTAATTGTAGTATATTAATGGATATATTTGGAAACACAATAATAAATTTAATTTAAAAAGAAAAGTGAACTATTTTTTTTTGGATATCCTAAAAAGAAATAAGGATTATTACTTGTGGATGGAGAGAGAATTAATTTACCTTATCTAGTTTGCTTGCTTTTTCAGCCCTTGTAGTTAAATGAAAAGCAAATATTATCTTGTGGGTGGATGGGTGAAGTGAGTTGTTGATTGGGGAGCTAGGACTTGGAGTTGGGTTCCGAAATTTGTATAAATGATGCCTCTTGTTAAAGGGACCACTCATTATTGAGAAAGTAAGAAAAGGAATTGGTATAATACTATAGATAATCATTTCCAAGCACATGAGCTGAATAAAGGAGACCACTTGGTGTATTGGTGGGATGTAAACTACTAAAATAAAAAGGCTTTTGAGGAGTATATGCCATTCCTGCATTTCTAAATTAAAAGTGTGTGAGAAACAACTGTTTTTCACATTTCGTCTACCATTATTAGGTGATTGGTGAATTACTTGTAGAGAAACAAAAAATAATGGAATGAAGACCAAACTCTTGTTACAAAACCAGCGTATTTGACATAACAAGACATTTTTTATTTGGTTTTTCAGTTTTTGTCATGACAAATTGTTCAGATTTGCAATATTTTGAGGCATATTTGATTAATTAGTTTTGATCTACAATATAGAGTGTAATTTTTTTTTAAAATTTTAGGCATAATTTTTCTATTTTACATAAATAAATCTAGATTTGTTGAAAGATAATGTTGATTTGCAATTGATCTACTCTTTCATGTAAATCATGTGTTCCTTTAGGTTATTCTTGGAGTATTTATTTATTTTTATTCTTGTTAATTGTTGAATTGAGAGATTTTGCTAGTGGCCTTAAACAATTCATGGCAATGATGACTTATTCAGACTGATTCTGCGAAACCATTCTCATTACTACTTTTTATTCCATTATTTAAAACCCTGGTTTCTCCTTTCAGAACTTTGAAGGCACATGCAACACTTTAGACAGTAAGAAAGCCTTTTTTACTTGGAACACTATAGACAGTAAGAAATCCTTTTTTACTTGGAAACTTTTGATGAATGATAACTAGATCATACATTTTTTTTCACGAGAATCACAATGTAGGTTGTGGGTTTGTGTGTGTAGAATTGCATATGCATTGGAGAGAGATTGCATAACAAATAAGAGTGTTCACAATCAGCATTCCTTCGTTTTATTTGTCTCTATTTAAGATTCTAGCAAGGATGGTGGATAGAATTAAGAAGATTAGGAATTTGTTTTGGTTTGGAGTGGAGGAAACTAAGTGAGGTCATTTAGTCAATTCGAAAAATCAGAGTTTTGTCTTTCAGAAGGTGATATTTTTTGGATTTTGTGTAGATATATGCTTTCAGAGTTTTTAGGGTGTTTTATTTGTCATCCAACCTGATAGTGATGGGGGTGTTAACTTTTTTAGCTTTTGTTTATGTTTCTTTCATTGTCAACCTCAAAATTTCCCTTCGTATCTTTAAAAAAATTGTGCAGAACCTTGTTCATTTGATGTTAAAAAATGAAAAAGTAATTAATGATGTTGGTGTTACCTTTAAAGTTTAAGCGTTAATGTTGGTGTTACCATATGAAAAATTTGTGCACAACCATTGCTTGACAATGCATTAAAAAAATTATTGCTTTAGAAAAAAACATTGCTTTACAAATTACTGTTTTGCAAGCCTTACTCTTTGAAGGCTATTTTATATAGTCTGCTAAGGCTCAAAGCCTTAAGTTACAATGGCTGTATGGTACATTTGCCATTCTTTAAGAGGTTTTGGGAATGAAAGTAGTAAATTTCCTGGGGAATATGCATGTGTGAGACACTTGCTAGGGGAATGCGGTAATTGTGGGATAGTTACAAAGATATGCAGTGGGTAACAAATTTCTGCTATGTCGGGCTGATGCAGCAATGGTGGCAAAGCAGTGTGCATGCAGACAAACTGCACTGAAATTCATTAATATGATTATGTGATATTTGTTGAGCGAATGCTATTATTAGGAATCCAATCTAATGACCATTCATTTTAACATTTGGCCTCAGGATGACAAAGCTTTCATTGAGAGAAGCCTAGTAGATAGTGAAAGAGTGCAGGTACAGATGATCAATAGTTCTTGTAAATTATTGGTTAGGTTACGAATCTTATAGGTCTCATACATGAGGTGCAGATGGAAGATATTATGCTATGTGAAGGTGTGCAGAGGGGCCTTGAGTCGCCAGCATATTGCAGTGGTAGATATGCTCCTACAATTGAGAAAGCAATGCATCACTTCCACCAATTGCTTTATGATAATCTTAAGATATGAGTGTCCTCATGCATTATCCATGTTCGCCTGAACCAGAAATTTCAGGCATTGACGTTCAAGTTTTATAAACAGGGATATGAATTGTCCACTAATTTGGGTTCCTCATGGATTTCATGTTTTATGCTTGAGGCTTTGGAAAAATACATTTTGGGACTACTAAATTTATTGCATGTTATCTATCAAGTCATTGAATTTTGATTACCATACATCAATTTTGTTTTTAAATGGCAAAGTACAATTTATGAATACTTTGATAACATTTTACAAATTGCTAAAAATGTTATGCTTCTAAAAAAAAAAAAAAGGTTTAATAATAATACTAGAAAAAACTTGAAAAGTTGAAGTTCTCGAAATGAGATTTTTTCATGGGTGAATATTTACTGAAGTATCTTGAAAATGTTATCGGTTGTGAGCGATGGGAAGGTGAGGTTGATGGAAGAGGCGGCGGCAAATATTTTTGTAGTCAACTGTGAATTTCTTTTGGGCAAGAAATAGAAAGAAGGAATTAAAACTTGTTTGATAATCTAAATACAAGTTTGATCTCACTCAATCATTCACCTCAAATCTAAATTCATTAATGTTATGTTTGGATTACATGGATTTGAATTTGGTACAAATCTCTTGTTTGGGTCATTGAAATTTGGGTGTATCTGAATTTCAATCAAACTCCGTTGAAATTTTACAGCTTTAAATTTCTGTATTTGAAATATCTAATTTAAACTAGTTATTTGAAATTTAGGAAAGAGATCTCTGGTTTCGATATGATTGTCCATCCTTCTCGATCTCTACTTTCAAACTTACCTCTCTTCCTTTCTTCCTTCTCTAATTTTTCATTGATCGTTGTTGCTGTTTCTGCTTGTTGCTGGTGGATTGTGTGGAAGTTTACGAGTTTGATGCTGATAAACTTTGTTGGATTAAAGAGAGCCTTGAGGAGAGAACGTTATTTGTGGGTTCTAATTTTTGTATGTCTGTTATAGGAAACAGAGTGGGATGCAGGGGGGATTGTATCTATTTTAGTCATAGTAATGGTGATGGTTGGTGGGTTTATGAGATTGAACAGGTTCCATCTCTCCTGCTGATAAATCCCCAATTTGTGTTGAACCAACACTTATGGAATAATTTTCATGTGAAAAATGAGTTTAATGTAAAAAATCTTCTGGAACTTTTAGTATACAGCGCACATACATACACAAAAACTCATATCTATCTCTGATTGGCATTTTATCAAACAGGTGGTGTGGTCTCTTCAATTTTGCCATCTTGTTGCCACCCTCCTATCTAAAAACAAATCACACATGGTAGCTTTTTACAAGCGCATTGGTTAAATGCCAGAGAAAAATGAAATGAGTTTGTGTGCAAGGGTTAGCTAGGGTGTTTCTCTTTCCAGCATGTGGGTTTTGTTTTACAACTAAAATTATTGTAAATTATTTTCTTATACTTAATATAAGTTAATTATAGATATGATTTTTTTTTTGTCACGCAAAAAAAGAAAAAAAAGAAAAAAAATTATATATATATTGAAGTTGTGTTAATTTTTCAGAGGCATTCCTTTTACACCTTCTGTTTAAATTCCAGTTATAACATGATTATTTATCCATAAATGAACTGAATGCATGTTCTGCTCTGTATTAATTCCTGCCGTTATTTTACAATTTGATAATTTAAGTAGGTTGTTCTTTTTTTATTAATTAAATTTCGATTAATGTTTAAATTAAGATTGTGTAATATCAAGTTCAAAAAAAAAATAATTAACCAAAGATTATGTGTAATATTAAGCTAAAAATAATTTATGTATATAATAATTATATTGTTATATAGTTTTGAATTATCACATTTTTTTTAATTTAATTTCAAATCCAAATTTATATTTAAATAGTTATTCAAATAGTAAATTTAAAATTTAAAATTTAAAATTCTTTATACTCTCCAAACAAATGATTTATAATTTTATAAATTTCAAATTCAAATTTATGCATTTAAACACAACCTAAATTTTTTTCTGGAAAATTTAAGACTCCTAGGCAAGACAAAGAAATAAGCAATTTCAACGAAAAACACCTCGTTTCTTTAGTATCCATAAAGTAAAGTTTCCGCAAATCCATTGAGAATGTTAAAAAAGCTGATGTATGGGTTACTGATTTATACTTCTTATTTTAAAAAATTGTTAGATTGTGATTTTAAAGTTTTTAATTGAATGTGTAGGAGCTAAATTGGGAATTGTTATATCATGGACCTGGTTCCACCATGTATGGTGGAACCAGGCCCCGCACACACACACACACACACACGTAGTTTTAGTTTAGTTGAGGTTTTTTTTTTTTTTTTTTCTTTGCACTCACAATTGGTCCCGCCTTTTTTATTGACAGTTATATTTTATAATTTTAGAATTTTATTTGCTCAAAAATTTTTTCTTTTTGTATTTCATTTATATTTATATTTATATTTATATTCTTTTATTCTTTTAAAAAATATATTTATATTTTGTGTTAATAATTTATATTTTTATTAATTTATTATAATTTTGTTTGGTATAGTAATTTATTTAATCTTTCAATTTTATTATTTTTACAATAATA
>CATKHJ010069725.1:0-13439 GCA_949750685.1 Vernicia montana
TACAGGGTGAGAAGACTCTATTCTCGAGTTTCTTATGCATGTATTCATATCAATGGCATGATGCATGTCAAAAGAGTTTCATGGTTTATGCACAAGCTCTTTATTTATTATAGTTCACGGAACCTAAGGTCAAAGGCTAAGGCAATTATATACACAAAGGTGATGGGTGGCTTGGTTTAAAGGTACTCATCCCACTAGAGCATCGATATACCTAACCATATGTGAGTCAAAGAGACTCGCGTGGGTCCAACAGTACGGATTGCTCATTACACCACCGAAATGATCAAGGATTCATCGCAGGGTGGAATGCTTTCGCTATCTCCCAACAAACTCAAAACGAGTTGTCGAGCCAATGCTACTCACCATCCAAAAGTTTTCCTAAATCTAGAGTTAGACAAAGAGCTTTTATTATGCAAAGTGATGCATGGAAGTCAAATTAAACTTAAGTGCCAAATGGAGATTATTTTGAAAAAATCATAACCAAAAAGTAATCCTCTTATTTGCTTTCCTTTTATTTGAAAAAGGGTGGCAACTAGTCCCCAGTGGAGTCGCCAACTATGAGGCCTCGCCCAAACGTCCCTCCCCTCGCTCGAGAAAAAGCCTTAAGGAAAGGCTGAGCGATTTTTAAGGGAGGTTAGGTACGGGTTTTGGTGCTCACGATTGGAAGCGGCTATCGCCTCAGAAAATTGATTTGATTTTTGAAAAGGTTCGGGAGTCGCCATCCTAATTTATTTAAATGAGAAAAATAAGGAAAAACCCAATTTTGACTCCAATTTATTAATCTTTGATTAATTTACCCAAGGATAAAAGTCACTAGCCCTTGAACCAAGTTTAACTCGGGGACTAGGGTTTTGGTTTTAAAATAATCTCAATTTGTCCTTCGAATTTAATTTGACTTTGAAAAATGATTTCATGAATGTCAAGTATTAATGACAATCCATAATGCTTGAGTATGGCATAATTATGAGACATATGGAGAAAATAAAGAGCAAGTATTTAAACATCCACAAGTTAAGGAGAATGTTCTCTCTAATCCTTATTGATTCTAGGAGAACCACAAATCGCTCCTTAACTCCAAAAATAATTAACTAATTGCATTAATTTAAAATTTACAAGAAAATCATAAATTGACATTTTACATGGAAAATAAATGGGGAAAGGGATTGATTGGGATTTGGATTTGAGACTTGGATTTAGATTCCAAGTGTGCCTACGTACCCCATTGAATGGGGATCAAAACCAACGTAGTTCATTCCACTATGAGGTGGAAAGGGGTTTAAAAATCGGTCAGATTTGATTGGCTTGGTTTGGTTTGGGGTTTGAGTAAGGGTAGGAGATTATACCTTCTTTTTAGGTTTGAGTGGGTTTGGTGGGAGAGTGGTTTTGCCGGATCGGAGTTCTGTTTCGGAAAACAAGATTGATTTTGAAAAAAGAAAAATTTGATTGCTTGATTACTCAATTTTTAATTAATTAAAAGGATTAATTAATTAAAGTGATTAATTAAAAGGATTAATTAATCAAATTGAGTGAAAACTAATTAAAAAATTAATTAATTGATTAAAATTGATTTTTAATTAATTAATTAATTGAGATTAAAACTAATTGAAAAATTAATTAATTAAAATTGATTTTTAATTAATTAATTAATTAAGATTAAAACTAATTGAAAAAATTAATTAATTAATTAAAATTGATTTTTAATTAATTAACTAATTGGTATTACTCAAAATGAGTGAGAAAACTAATTAGAGAGAGAGAAGGAGAAGCAAATGGATAGCAATCAACAAGTGCTTAAGGTGTGTTTTGAAATGAAAATGGATGGGGTATTTATAGGAAAAATGAGAGGTGAAAAAAGACCAAAAAGGGCTTGGAAAGTGAGAAAAAGGAGGGGTAAAATCGAAATTCCAAAAAAAGGTGTCAGGCCGCGAGAATAATTGGAAGAAGCAAGTGAAAATCAAGCACGTCCGCGAGGAAGCTTAGCGGTGTCCGCCAGAGCGTCTGGCGGACGAGTCAGACGTCCTGGTGGACACGCCACCGTCCCTGGAGGATGTGTTAGTACGGGACTGACATGTCAGCCTCGTACTGACGCGTCTGTCACTGACGTGGGTCAGGCGCATCAGTGCGGACGTGCGGCATCCGCAGGTCTGCTGGCATGCCTCGCGGCATCCTCAAGGACACACGGTCACGGCTAGCGGACGTTCGCGAGCCGTCTCAGACTTCGGGCTCCGGTTCAATTTTTGGAACTTTTCAGGTCAGTTTCTAGGGGTTCCGGGTCAGTTTTCAAGATATTCTGAAGTCTGAAAAATTACCTGTTAGTGGCGGTGGATCTGAAATTAATTATCGGACATATTGACTATCATTTTTGGGAGAGATCCAGTCAGTTTTGAAAAAACACTGTCTGGTACAAGTAGTCCGGTTAGAATCAAAAAAATGTCAGTCTGGGTAGAAAAATATTCTGGTCAGCTTTGGTGAGTTTATAAATAATTTTGGAGGTGCTAAAATGAGGGTTCACACAGGATTGCTAAGGCCTCTTAAGGGTTATGATTCTATTTGGATGGTTATTGATAGGCTAACCAAGTCAACCCATTTTCAATAAGTGAAAACTACTTACACGGCATCTCAATATGCACAGTTGTACATGGACAAGATAGTAAGCCTACATGGTGTACCAGTATCCATCATTTCGGATAGAGGTACTCAATTCACATCTAGATTTTGGCAAAAGTTGCAAGAAGAATTGGGCACTCCGTTAGACTTCAGTACGACTTTTCATCCACAAACTGAAGGGCAATCTGAACGAACCATCCAGACATTGGAGGATATGTTGTGAATGTGTGTGCTTGACTTTGGTGGTAGTTGGGACAAGTATTTACCATTGATAAAATTTGCATACAACATTAGTTACCATTTTACCATAGGCATGGCACCATATGAGGCATTGTATGGTAGGAAGTGTAGATCGCTTATGTGTTGGATGAATGTGGGAGACAAGCATATTAAAGGGTCGGATTTAATCAAAGAAACCATGGATAAGTGCCAATCATCAAGGAAAGATTGAAGATAACCTTTAGTAGACAGAAAAGCTATGCAGATCCAAAGAGGAAAGACATACACTTTTCCATTGGAGATCATGTGTTCCTTAAGATATCTCCTATGAAATGTGTGATGAGATTCAGCAAGAAAGGGAAGCTCTCACCGAGATACATCTGGCCATTTGAAGTGTTGGGTAGAATTAGCGACGTATCATACAGGCTATCTCTTCCGCCAAGCTTATCTCATGTACATCTAGTATTTCATGTTTCTATGCTAAGGAAGTATGTACCGGATCTATCACATGTACTTCAACCTCAAGCAATTGAAATGGATAAAGATTTGTCATATGAAGAAGCTCCGGTTACAATCATTGATCGGCAAGTAAAGAAACTTAGGAATAAATAGATAGCTATGGTTAAGGTACAATGGAGAAATCATAGTGTTGAGGAATGTATTTGGAAGAGTGAACAAGACATGCTACTCAAATATCCCTATTTATTTGATGTATGATCCATGTGTACATTTTGTGTTTTCTTTTGTAAATTTGATGATGAATTTTTAATAAGGAGAGGAGAATGTAATACCCCAAGCTTGTATTTGTTTTTTATGAGCCATGTGAATGAATTATGAATAGTTATTGTGATTTTGATTTGAATTGAGGAGTTTTAAGGCTTTTATTTCTGTGTTTTACGGCCATCAGATGAGTCATGACCGTTACTTTGTAATAACACCCGTGACTTATGTGTTCGTAAGTTGGGGTAGCTACTAGATGATTTTCAAGGTCGTGAACTTCAGAGTCAAGGCTGTGAACTTTAAAGTTAAGGTCGTGAACTTCGAAGTCAAAGCGGTGAACTATCTGAATAAGTATGTGTGAATGGTACAAAGTAACGGCGGTGGATAACATCAAGGTCGTGACTTTTATCGGGGACAGAATTGTCAACTCAAGTTATAAAAGGAAATTTAGCCCAAAAATATTCATTTATGATATTTGCAACCCCAACCACCATAGAGGAAATAGGAATACACTTTACCCACCTCTCATAAATGCTACAAATCCTAATTATTGCATCTTAATTATGACCCAAGAAATTTAGGGTTGAAGATTTAAAGTGTTTTCTTCAAGTTTGAAGCTCCATTGTTAAGGTAAGAGGAAATTCTAGGGTTTCATCTCTTTCCCTCATAGAAATTGAGTCTAGAGTCAAAATTAGCATGATCTTTCATTGGTAATTAAGTTAATAATATAGATTTATTGATTTATTCTTGTTATACGCATGAATTTTCTATAGAATCTAGTAGAGGTCAAAGAGAAGATGATCATGGAGGGTGTGACCACCATATATGTTTGATGTGAGGAATTTTCGAGCTAATTTGGGCATTCTTTTGTTAAGGTGAATAATAATTATACTATTATGATTGTGAATTAAACTATATGGCATAAATGCCTATTTTCTTCATGAATTTCAAATGATTTTTGATAATTGTTCTATATCATTCTTTGTGGTATTTATGATTTCATTGTACTCATGAACCAATTATTGATTATTGTTATATCGTTTTTTGTGATAATTTTAGTAGGTTTAATTGTCTAGTTTTTAGTTTAATTTAGTCATTTTAATAATTGTTTTAATATTATTGTGTTATTTTTATACTATAGTGATATACTATGAAGTTTCTATACAATTGGTGAGGAATTGGGCCAAAATCGGTACAGTATAATAAGAGCTAAATGGAGGTTACTGGACTTTTGAAGTACATGTGCCCTACAAATCGAAATTTGGCTAAAAAATATGAAATACATGCGTGTCAAATTGAATAAGGGCGTGTGGCCCATATTAAATAGAGGCGTGTGAAGTTTTCTTTTATATCATTATATATATATAAGTGGGGGCCATGTCCAATTCAAGGCACTTTCTTGATTTTTATTTTTAGACCCATCCAGCGTAGTGGACACATAGGGTAAGGATTTTGGAGTGCTGTTACTTTGCTTTGTTTTTCAATTTTCATCTTCGATATGGCAAACAAGTAGCTGAGGGTTTTATCTTCTTCTTTCGAATTATATTCAACAATTGTTCTTGGATTTAAGGGATTTTTGGCTTTATAATTAATTTTCTTCAAGATTGCTTTCAAAGTTTGGAGATTCATTGAATTAATAGTATTGTATCCTTAACCCTATTTCAATCTTTTATTCAATTCAATTTAATTATTATTCTTAAATTAAGCATGATGATGTTAATTGAGATTAATATATTAATTGAATTGATGATTGTTAAATTAATTATGGGCTAAATATCTTTTGTCTAGGGCTATGATGAAATTAATTAATTAGTTATGTTAGGGTAGTTGACTTGAATTATTTGCTTTATTCTTTTAACTTGCAATATTGTGATTTTCAATTATCTGGCCAATAATTATTTAACCATAGGTATTGAATTAGGTTGAGAAACTGTTTTAATGCTAGACCTAGTTTAAAAGGAAATTAGGTATGAATTGGAAACACAGTACCTAATTAATTAGTAAATACTAGTTAGGGATAAAATCTATGAATATTAAAGTTAATAGATTTGAAACCTGATTTAGTCCTAGCTAATTTAATTATTTTTTATGGCAAATTAGTTAGTCAATTGCCCCAGCATAGTTATTCATTGGTGGATTCTAAATCCTAGACCCTTTAAATTGCTACTTAGACACTTAATTAATTGTTTTATTTTTAATTTAACTAATTTAATTTCTTTTCAATATTCATCATTCCGATTTGATTAGACTGTTTAGTAATTATTTTCTTAATTATTTTGTATGTCATAATCACACAACCCTTACATAGTCTTCCTTGAGAGACGATCTTGGGGTGTCTTACCCATTATTGCAGCAGCCTCGTGCACTTGTGAGTAGTTGCCTGAGCCTAAATTAATTATGACACTTTTAGGCACAATAAGTTTTTGCCGTCGTTGCCGGAGAAGACTACAGCCGTAGTGTGATTATTTTTATTATTGATTTTAGTTTTTTTTTTTTTGTTTGTGTTCTGAATTTAATTTAAAAAATATGTATTTTTATTTTTGCTTTTGTTACAGTGTTTTTAATTTTGATTTAGTCATTTTCTTTTGATTTAGTGAACAGGTGCTCTTAATTTTTTTTCCCCAGTGTTTTCTTGATTTATGCAGGGTAGGAGATATCAAAGAGGAGAACTAGTACCCTACATAGACAATATCTACAGAGTCAACAAGAGAACCAGTGCACAATTTGAGTACTGTTCAGAAGATAGTGAGGAGGATTATCAGGAAGAAGAAATTCTTAAAGCAGAAGAACAGGAACAAGACAGGGGAGCTCAGTTTCAAGAAAGAGAAGAGCAACAAGAAGACATGACAAACAGACAACATGCAATGAAGGAGTTTGCTAGGCCTATCATTGGCACAACAACTTCTTGTATCAGATTGGAGGATGCAGCACGGAATTATGAGCTAAAAACCATCCATTTCAACTAGATGCCATCCTTCTATGGAATGCCAAATGAGGATCATTTGAACTTCATCAGAGAGTTTTACTCTATCATTCAAACGTTTCCAATGCAAGGTCTGAATGAGGATCAATTAAGGATGCATTGTTTTCCTTACACCCTCAAGGATAGGGCAAAAGCGTGGTTAATGACTCTGGCTCCCAATTCTCTGACTACTTGGGATGAGGTCTATAATAAGTTCATGGGGAAGTTCTATTCCCACCAAAAGACTACAGACCTTCGAACCAAGATTGCTACTTTCAATCAGATGGAAGGAGAGCCTTTTCATGAGGCCTGAGAGAGTTTCAAGCTACTTATGATACAGTGTCCCCACCACCACTATCCTCTCCAGCTACTAAACCAGTTTTTCTATAATGGGCTGACACAGCAGTGTCAGTATACAGTTGATAATGCAGCTGGTAGAGCTATGGGAGAGAAAACAGTAGCACAAACTTATGAGTTGTTTGAGATGTTGGGAGCGAATTCCCAACAGAAAAGTGCAAGAGGAAAGAAAGCAAGAGTACATGAGGTGAACACCAATCAGGAGTTCGCAATGTAGCTTGCTGAGTTAACTAAGCAAGTGAAGCTATTGGCAATAAAAGAAAATCAAACTCCACCTACTCAGGAGGTATGTAATATCTGTGGTGTTTTTGGGCATGGTGCTAATGTTTGTAATTCTGTAGTTGATTCTTTTTTAGGTGAGGAAGTTAATGCTCTGCAAGGTTTCCAACCTAGAGGAAGAGATGACCCATTCTTTAGCACCTATAATCCTGGGTGAAGAAATCATCCCAATTTCTTCTGAAAGGGTAATAGCCAGTAGCAACCTCAACAGCAGGTCCAGTTGTATCAGAGGACAAACCAGTTTCAGGGGCAGTCCTCTAATCAATTGCAGAATAAGCTATCATTGGAGGATAGTTTGAATTCCTTTATTCAAGTTAGTGCTCATAACCAGGATGTTACCAATCAAAGGCTAGACTCTTTGGAAGCATCAATGAAGAAGGTTGAAGTACAAGTAGGTCAGTTGGTAGAGCAAGTAAAGATACAGAATAAGGGAAAGTTATCTAGCCAATCTGAGCAAGCTATGACCATCACTGCACTTATCAGAAATAAAGATGAAGAGAAGCAAGAGAAAATGATTGATCTTAGAGGGAGACAAGTTGTGCAGAGAAAGGTTGTTGAGTCTAAATGTTGTGCAAAAAAAGATCATTTTCCTTCCAAGTAATTCCACAAGGCAGCTAATCCCTACAGACCACCAACTCCTTATCACAGTCGGCTTTAGAATGAGAAAAATGATTGTGTAAAGAGAGTCAAAGAATCAATTGCTAAAAAAAAAGCACCAAAGGAGGGTGACAAGGGATTGGTGGCAGTTAATATGAACTTTCAGCAGTAGACACCACCAAAGAGGAGAGATCCAGGTAGTTTCATTCTAAACCTTATGTGGTAAATGGTAAGAAATTTCATGGCGTGTTAGATCTTGGAGCTGGTATAAATCTTATGTCATTTTCTTTGTATGAGCAATTAGGACTTAATAAATTGAAACCCACTAACATGTATGTTTAGTTAGCTGATAAAACTATTAGGTATCCCTCATGGGGTAGTTGAGGATGTGTTAGTTGAGGTAGAGGGCCTAAAAGTTTTGATTGATTTTCTTGTGTTGGATGTTGAACAAGAAAGTGAGAAGGAGCAAACTATGCTCCTTGGTATGCCTTTCATGACTACCACTAATACTCTAATTGATGTGAATAAAGGGAAATTAACAATGTCAGTTTTGGGCAAAACTATAGAATTTTCAATGTTTGACAGTGCACTAATATCATCTATTATAGATTGTGCATTTATTGGTAGTGTTGATGTTATTGTCAATCTTAAATATCTGCAGGATTCAATTTGGAGAGGAGCATTAAAGGATAGAATGGTGGAAAGCATTCTGCTTGATGACACCTGAATTGAGAATAAATTCAAACGTCTAGCTAAATGGCGTTAAAGAAGCGCTAGTGGGAGGCAACCCATTTGATTTTTCTTAATTTTTGTTTATTTTCTGTTAGTTTGTGTTTTTGTTTCCACACTTGATTTATATGTAAGTTGCAGTTCATTAAGTATCTATTCAGTAGATCTCCCCAATTTTCTGTTCAGTGTGTCTTCTAATTAAAGGGAGTTTTTCTTTCTTTATATTTTTATTTTCACAGACTGAGGACATTGTGTGCTTTAAATGTGGGGGAGAGGTTTTGAATAAAAATAATGTTTGAACTTCTGAACTATGACTTGTCTATTTAACATCAATTTTGAGATAATGTTGTGGAATTATGCAAATTTTCTTGATGTATTAGTTTTGGTGTGAGTTTTGAATAGATCAGC
The DNA here is from genome assembly GCA_949750685.1 of Vernicia montana. Classification (NCBI taxonomy): domain Eukaryota; kingdom Viridiplantae; phylum Streptophyta; class Magnoliopsida; order Malpighiales; family Euphorbiaceae; genus Vernicia; species Vernicia montana. Next base: position 8,879 of record CATKHJ010069725.1, read on the forward strand.
TTGAAGGTTTTTGGGAGGTAAATATTGGATATTGATTGTAGTTGTGGGGTTAAAATATAGTGTTATTTTGAAGTGTTGTGAATTTGTGACTTTATTATTGTATTTTAAAGTTATTTAAATTGTTGCTTTTTATTCCTTTTGTTAGTTAAAATATTCTTTTTGTTAGTTAAAATAGGTTTGATGCTCTTAAAAAAAAAGAGAAATTGTGAAATTTTTTTTTAATAATAATAATAGCAAAAGGAGATAATTTCAAATAAAAAGCATAATGACATCTTACTCCTTTAGCTGGATTGCTTAGTAACTAGGAGCATCCATGAACCCCATGATTGTCTTTTATGTCAGACGGTGGTCCAATTATGAGTGTGCAAAACACTCTAGGAATTTCTGTTGAATGTTCTAGATTTAAACCTATGGAAGAGCTATTATGCAAAGATAATAATAATAATAATAATAATAATAATAATAAAGAGAGAGAGAGTGAGCATCTATACCTATTCTAGCTAGCAAATTGAATGATTGTTTAAAAGTAATTCCTAATTAATAAATAGGGTTATGAATTCACAATATGGATTTAGAATTATGCATGGATGATCACATGCTTAGGTTGATGTTCTTTATTTGTTGACTGAGGACTAACTTGCTGGTTGAAAATAAATTTATGCTTAAATTCAATTTAGATAGAAGGAGAGTGCAGTTTTATGATTGAATTTTTTGATTGATGTTAAATTGCTTGTTTTTTTGCTTTAAATTCTTTTTGCTTGAGGACAAACAAATGATTGTGGGGGAGTTGTTATTTCATTTTTTGTGATAGTTTTAGTAGGTTTAATTGTCTAGTTTTTAATTTAATTTAGTCATTTTGATGTTTAATTTAGTATTATTGTGTTATTTTTATGCTATGGTGATATACTGTGTAGTTTCTAGACAATTGGTGAGGAATTGGGCCAAAATCGGTACAGTATAATATGAGCTAAATGGAGGTTACTGGACTTTTGAAGTTCATGTGCGCTACTGTGACTGTAAATCGAAATTTGGCTAAAAGATATGAATTACAGGCGTGTCAAATTGAATAAGGGCGTGTGGCCCATATTAAACAGAGGCGTGTGAAGTTTTCTTTTATTATTATATATATATATATAAGTGTGAGCCCATGTCCAATTCAAGGCACTTTTTTTTTTTTTTATTTGTATATACATATTTAGACCCATCCAGCGTAGTGGGCACTGAGGGTAAGGATTTCGGAGTGCTGTTACTTTGCTTTGTTTTTCTTTTTTCATCTTCGATATAGCAAACAATTAGCTGAGGGTTTTATCTTCTTCTTTCGAATTATATTCAACAATTGTTCTTGGATTTAACGGATTTTTGGCTTTATAATTAATTTTCTTCAAAATTGCTTTCAAGGTTTGAAAATTCATTAACTTAACAGTATTGTATCCCTAATCCTATTTCAATCTTTTAATCAATTCAATTTAATTATTGTTCTTAAATTAAGCATGATGATGTTAATTGAGATTAATATATTAATTGAATTAATGATTGTTAAATTAATTATGAGTTAAATATTTTTTATCTAGGGCTTGGATGAAATTAATTAATTAGTTATGTTAGGGTAGTTGACTTGAATTATTTGCTTTATTCTTTTAACTTGTAATATTGTGTTTTTCAATTATCTGGCCAACAATTGTTTAACCATAGGTATTGAATTAGATTGAGAAACTAATTTAATACTAGACCTAGTTTAAAAGGAAATTAGGTATGAATTGGAAACACAGTACCTAATTAATTGGTAAGTAATTAGTAAATACTAGTTAGGGATAAAATCTATGAATATGAAAGTTATTAGATTTGAAACCTGATTTAGTTCTAGCTAATTTAATTTTTTTTTTGGCAAATTAGTTAGTCAATTGCCCTAGCATAGTTATTAATTGGTGGATTCTAAACCCTAAACCCTTTAAATTGTTACTTAGACACTTAATTAATTGTTTTATTTTTAATTTAACTTCTTTTCAATATTCATCATTCCAATTTGATTACACTATTTAGGAATTATTTTCTTAATTATTTTGTTTGTCATAATCACACAACTCTTACACAGTCTTCCTTGAGAGACGACCTTAGGGTGTCTTACCCATTATTGCAAGAGTCTCGTGCACTTGCGAATAGTTGCCTTAGCCTAAATTAATTAGGACACTTTTAGGCACAACAATTATCCTGCAACATTGAATTGATTCATTGAAAACCTATGCTTATTGACTTCTATTGACGATTTATAATTACTAATGATCATTTTTTGACCTATATGACCCAAAGCAGAAATCCCCCAATCTGATGTGGTGAAAAACATCAAACATTGTGCATAGTGTACCTATGGATAGGGTAAATTATCCAAACCCTAGCTAGGAAGGGTCATGGTGTCGTAGCCGTGAGATTCGATCAATCTTGCACAATGGTAATATGGTATGCTCTAAAAGATAAGCCTCTACCTCTATTGTTTATTATGAGTATGTCATATGCCTCAGCTCTCGGATATGCCTAAGAGCATATACCTTTACATCATGGGGAGCGTTAAGACATATATACCTCTACTCTCGATTCATTGATATATTTCTGCTAAAGATGATATATGTATACTTACATGATCCCATTATGCTATTGATATTGATTGAGAACCTAATGATTGCTATAAAACCATTAAATCTATTGATATTCCATTGTTATTGATTGAATGAACTATGAACCATTTCTTGTGAGCCGACCTTGAATCACCTAGGCTCACAAGTATGGTTGTATAATCATTACTCACTGCTTTTATCTCATTAGTGATTCATTTTTTCAGGGGAGTTATAGTTTATCAGTCCGGTTCCTAAGGCCTTATTCTTCATCCTCAAGAACTTTGGTGATTAATGTAATGCTCCGTATGTTATTTTACTTATTTATGTATATGAATATTCATAGTCATATCTTGGAGCTCCATGAGATTGTATGAATGGTATTTTTTTGGGCCTTAAAGGCATTAACTAAGGATGATTAGAATGATTATGGGTATGTAATATTGTTAATAGATGGATAACATTGTTATTGATATGGAAAGAATGGTTATGAAATGACATTGATAACAGGTTATGATCTTGAGAATTGTATGGATTGTATGCTTATTTGTAATTAAGTTGCATGATACCATTATGGATTATAGATTGATATGGTTTCTATGGATTTTCGGTGGCCTTATGCCTACCCATACCCTAGGATTGTCGTCGCTCAGGAGTTGGGTCATGATAAAAAGAGTGTCACAACCTATTTCCGGGGTGCGACGGTCCTAGAGCATGAGTAGGCCTAAGGCCACCGAAAATCCGTAGAACCCTATCACATTAGGAAACCAATGCAATTCCAGTGGTATGCAGGCAGTACATATGACATTTCCCAGAACACCAAACCTGCAAGGCAAACTACACTTCTAATAATTTCCTCCCATATATCCTCAACTTCGTATCCAATACAAATCCTCCCAATATTATCCTCACATATAATAATTTATTTTCAAAATAATTTACATACTAAATTACACAACTCAAATTATCCATGGAGCATCTAGATTTACAGAGAAATTTTTATTATTAAACTTATATATTCTATACAAAATGAGATTCTCTGCTTCAATTACATGACAAGCTTCAAGAGATGATAGAATCTTGAGCTTTCTAGGCACCTTGCTATATTCCTATAAAAGAAATTGGGAATGGGGGTGAGTAAACTCAGTGAGAAATTAATATACTATCACGTATTACTAGGCTAGTTGATCAACGATATTTTACAAGGATGATACTAGTTGTACTTTTGATAAGATATTCTAGATATTGATCTCATGATCAAACAATGCTTAAAAATGAAACTCAAGTTTATTAAACTTGTTTTAGGAATTAAAATTCAAGTAATTCATAAAAACTCTATAAAGATTCATAATAAAATTAACTCATTATCTAGAAATACATAACTTATACCATTAAAATAAAAACTTGCTTAAAATTCTGAAAATTCATGGCTCCTACTTTAAAATATACTTTTGCATGTAATCAAAGCATAAAAATGGATAGTTCGTAATATAACATATAAAACTATTTAATTTTACTCATGATAAAACATGTAAAAACTATATAATTTACTCATGATAAAACATGTATAATTTTGCTCATGATAAAACATATAAAAACTATGAACATGTCACGACCCGACTTTCGAGCCATGACTGTCCTAGGGCATGGGTAAGCATAAGGCCACTGAAAACCCGTAGAACCCAATACTATAACTAAACATGCATATACGATTCCCAGATCAGAACCCCAAACACATTACTATAACAATCCACATTATCCATTCATCAAAAGAATTCCATTAATACGATAAAGTAATATGCCATATATTAAAAATCCCAAATTGAATTTACATAATTCAACCATCATATACAATATCACAATAACCATGGAACTCTAGACTTTGACTCTTGGAGATACATATTCATTGTGACATAACCAAAATGACAAAAATAAAAGAAAGGACAGAGTAACCC
>CATKHJ010069820.1:0-12256 GCA_949750685.1 Vernicia montana
ACTTTTTAGTTTAGCTTTAACTTTAATTTTAATTATCTTCCAATTGATTATTGACTAGACAATAGTTGAAGTTTGAGCTAGTAATTATAAGCATTCCTCGTGGGAAACGATACTCATACTCATCACTTTATTACTTGATACGACCTGTGCACTTGCAGTAGTTTGTGTGCGTTTCGGCACATCAATATCAAATTAATGTTGATTCAAGGGCAGATGCCCATACCATATTAAAATATTACATACTCACCTCAACTCCTTAGCTCCTAGTACAAGCTTTTAACACTTTAGTAAAAGTGCTCCTTAGTCTCCAGAACACTTTTTCATCTCCCTTTAGGTTATGCATTGAACCATACCATTCATGTCATTCAATTAAATATCATTAAATACTTTGCCAACTTGACTATTCCAATCCTAACTCTAGTACTACTAAATATACCTCTAAGATATATGAATCATCTAATAACAATTCAAGTCAACATACATAACATACATACACACATATTACCATTTAAAGTACTTCCATGTTCGTTATCATGTAATGGCCGAATGGCTTATGGTGTATGCCCTCAATTCATATTGCATATAAGCTCATTTCAATTTTATTTTACATAAGTCTATTCATAGAATGATTACATACATATTCATTATCAATTAACACATTTCCATTTATTACTTAATTTACAACCTGACCTTGTGATATTATTTCTGTCATTTCTCATGATTTACTAATCCAAATAAGTTGATTATTTTTGTATAATACACTAGAAATATCAATTTATATCATATGCAAAATTGAACATAAAATTCAATCCATGGAAAACTGGGTGATCATTTCAATCAAGTTCTGTTTCTATGGCAGGGCAGACAAAACATATTACATTTACTTGAGTATATTTCAAAATTTATACTTCCAAATGAAGTTTCCTTTTACATAGAGTTACTAAAAACACTAAGGAACATTTCTTATGTTTTTATTTTGGCTTGGTTCTACCTCTAAAGTCTCCAAGTTAGAAGGTTCATTACATGCTATAGATTGAATCTAGGTACAAAGTCAGTCACAATTTAAGTTCTATTTCTCACATTATACTTAGAATTTTATTAATCCCTTATATGGGTTAATACCTTACATAACAAGGGTAATTTTACTAGTTTTGAGTTTCTCCTAATTAGGTCTCTATCATGCTCATTTTGGAGGGTATATTCTTAGATTTGCCAAATGTATTAGATTACAGAATTTATTAGACCTTATCACTTTCCTTTGACTGCATCTCAACATATACAAATCCAATTAATATTTTATTTTACATATAAATTATCATTTTTCATGATTTATTCTTGGCCTAATTAAGTCTCTAAAGTTATCAATTACACTTCTCAATTTCGGGTTACCCAATTATCCTGTGAACAGTACCAGTTTCAGTTCAAGTGATTTTTCTCTCTACAAACTTCGAATATTTCAAATTTGTTTTACCAGTGTATATTAGAGACATTTATCTACAACTTTTATGTTTTACACTTCTCCAAATTCGATCTCTATAATTACAGAATTGGCTCATCAATTTCTACCCAATTCTAAAACCTAACTTCTCAATATCAAAATACAAGATCAAATCAAGTTCTAGCATGCATTCTATACTCAATTAAACTATCAAATCCTTTAATTAACTCCATGAGACACTCATAATTATCAAGAAATAAATTTAAATAATTTTCTCCAATTTTTCAAATATGAGCCAAATTGATAGCTAGAGGAAGGAGAAGAAGAATCATTCAATAATACAAGAAATGATTCAATTTATATGTTTGAGATAAAGAAAAGAGTTGAAAATTTTAAAGATCTTACCTTGAAGTAGCTTGGTCTTTGGTGGGGAGATCATGGCCGAACCACCATTAGCAAGAAAAGAAATATTTTGTATTCTTAGAAGTGTGTAGAAAATGAAAGAAGAAATAAGGTAAATTTCCTTTATAAGATAATGAATGGTTGAGATTATTTCTAGCAAATGGATGAAGAGTATTCAATGGCTTCCTTAGGAAAATTTACAATGAAAATATTTATTTAAATGGGAGAAGATGATAGTAATTTTCCAAGTTCAATGAATCTAAGTTAAGGGATAAAATATTGTGTCCACTTTCCACTAACTCAATTTCTATCTTATTATTACATTAAAAATTTACATTTCTCTTCCTTATTTTCTTACCTTGGCCAAATTTTTTGTGTGTGGGGTTCACATGTACATATAGAATTACTATAATACACTAGATCAATTTAATTTCTACGAATTATCGATGATGCCAAAAAAAGGTAATTTAAACGACTAGTGAGATAGTGAGACCAAATATGAGCTTAGACATTCTCGGTTAAACGTACGTGAAAATTTTATTTTCACGTGATATTACAGTACATAAGTACCAGTAAGAATGTTAAGAATATGATTAATGAAATTAAGTTCAATAAACTGCATTGATATCGGTTACAATAATGTACACTGTAAAAAGGGGTAAAACAGTCATTTCACAAAAAAATATCAAAATGGCAAGTTAACTGTACATGAATATGTGAAATAAAGTATGAGGCCCAACCATATGGAAATATGGATGGCCCAATATGGATAGAAAAGAGAAAATCATATTTGAAATTATATGAAAATAATAAGATAGTCAACTTAATGAAAATGGACCTCACATCTCAATTAATAAAATTTATTACATAATCATAGAATTTCTTAAATGAAAATTTAGATTTTCCTATCACCAAAAATATGTTCATATTTACCCATTTATTAATTAATTTTAGAAATTCAAAATTGGACTAAAAATACTAGCCATTGAATTGTCTATAGTAAATCTCTACCATCCATTCAAATAAAACTTATCCAAAACCCCCTAAAATCATCTTATTTCCATAAATTGTCAAAAAAAGAAACTTCTAGCCAATTTGCCAAGGGATGGCCGACTCCCTCAAGTGTTCTTCCACAACTCCATGAAACTCTAAGGTAACTATAAAATCTTACCTTCCAAATTTCATTTTAAGCATGGATAATTAGATTTTTCATGTTAAAACTTTAAAAATTTCTCCCTCTTCTTCCTTCTCTATGTTCGGCCAATACAAAAATATTTGGAAAAATTTTATTATTTGTATTTCTTAATTTTTATGGTTGTATTATTTTATATTAAATATAGACTCATAAAAGGGTTTTATGAAATTATTTTGGAGTAATGAGATATGTCCCTTATAAGTGAACTGACCCGGATTTGAAAATTTATGGGTAACCCAAAATTGTTTAGTCCTGTAGAGGATGTTATGAACATAATTTGGAAATAATAAAAACATGAAAGTTTTAGATAAATGTCTTAAGTATGTATATGTAAAAGTAATTTAAGAGATTTAGTGTTTACAAAGAGAAATCACCCTTGAACTAAAACTAGTATTGTTTATAGATTGAATAGGCAGTCCGAAATAGAGTAGTCCAAAAGATGGATTTAGAGACTGAATTAAGCCAGGTATAAAACATGAAAAATTATAATTGATATGTTTTTAATCTCTGTGTAAAAGGAAACCTAAATTAGAAATTTATATTTTAATATATGATCTAGTAAAGATGATAAGGTCTGAAAACTCTTGCAATCTAACAACATCGACAAACTTGAGAATATATCTCATGAATTGAGGGTGATAGAGAAATAATTAGGAAAAACTGAAAACTAGTAAAATGATCTCTAATATGTGATTAATTAATCCATGAAATGGCTTAATAAAATTCCAAGGTTATTATGAGAAATAGAGCTTGATCTGTAACTTACTCTGTATTTGGATTCAACTTGTAAACTGAATTGGATCTTCTGATTTGAGGACTTTAAAAATATAATTAAGCTAAAATGAGAACACAAGAAATGTTTCTTAATGTATCTAGTAACTCCCAGTAAAAGGAAATTTCATTTAAAAGTGTAAATCTTGAGTTATACTCAAAGGAGTATGATAGGGTCTGACTACCCTGTAATAGAAATAAAATTGAATTGAAATGGTCACTAAGTTTTCTATAAATTTAATTCTAAGTTTAATTTTGGATATGTTGTAAATGTATATGTTTAGTTTAAAATAAAAAAAGAATCAACTCATTTGGATTAGTAAATCATGAGAAATGACAGAAAGAAAGTAACAAGGTCAAGTGATATAATTAGACAATAAGTGAAGATGTAATGTTTCAAAGTTATTCATTGTAAACTAATAAATTCTACATATATGTTAGCAATGAAAAAATGAGTAGAGAGAATGATAAATAATGAATTGAATATGATTATTCAATATGAATCTAATTTGAAAATGTATTGAATTGTTATAAAGCAAACAATAAGAATTAAGATATTCTTCTAGGCCATTGGGCCAGTGCTTAAAAACTGTATATAAACATACCTCAACTTGTTATATATGCTATTGTATATTGACTTGTATTGATATTAGAAAATTGATAAGTCCTAGATATATATGTAATAGTATTGAAAATTAGGAATAGAATAAGAACATTGAAAATATATTAATGATCTTCGATTGTATGATATAAAGGATAGGGTTCGATGTAGAACCAAAAAGAAAATGATAAGGAAGATGTTCTGGAGATTGAGGAGCATCATTACAAACTATACTAAGAGCTTGTATTAAGAGCTAAGGAAGTCAATGTAAGTACTTTGAAAATCTTATATTTCTTTAATGAAACAATATGTTTGAGAAAATCCTTTCATTGAGGCCTCCAACCTATTTACTGTTATTTAAATCCCTTCAATGAGGCCTTCGGCCTTCTTATTGTTATTTGAATATGAGTACTAAAACTGTACTCAAGTCAAACATTGTAAAAGAACCCTTTCTTGAGCCAATGTATTTCATTAGAAATCCAATGTACCCTGATTGATAAACCTTTCTTATAACTATGTTCTTTTCAGAACTTATTTGATCTATTCATATGAATTCCAATGTTCCTACAATTAATACCATTTCATTGAATCTTATAAGATTTTCTACTATTTATCGTTCATTCATAATATGAAAATGCTTGCATACTTGATCCAAAGTGATCATACTGTATAACTGAAAGCAAAAATTGCCATCTGATGTGGGGTAACACATCAGTTATTTGCACATGGTTAAACCTGCGGGTAGGGCGAGCGTACCCAACTCTAGTTAGGAAAGGTGGTCGTAGCCGTGAGATCTGATCAATCTCGCGCTACTGATACTGTATGAGTGAGCAAGGCATTAGCCGCCACTCCAATTATTTACATGAAGGTGAGCAAGGCATTAGTCGCCACTCCAGTTATTTACATGTGGGAAGCATACCGTTTCCATGAATTTTGATTTCTGCTAAAATGTTATTACTGAACTCCATTTGTTGATGGCTGTTGAGAAGCTGTTCGTTCATACTGATACAATAAAACCTTTATTATTTTATTGTTATATATGTACTCATACATTGTTTCATATTTATTGTAAAGTACTTATTGAGCTTCTCTCACACCCCTATAGTGTATTGTTTCAGGTCCAATAGTAGACTCAGCAAGTGGATCTCAAGTATCAATCTTCGCTTGGGATTACTTTGCTGAATGTAAGATGATTAAGACTAAACTCTTTGGGTCCTCTCATTTAGTGCTCCATAGATGATTATGGTTATGGTACTTTAGTAGTTGAGTAAATTGAATACTCTATATTGATTAGGAAATTGTAATGTAATATATTATAATGGATATGTGATTGATAATGAGAAACATCATTAAATGAATAGTATACATTTGGTATATATGGGATATATGCTGCTGTTAATACAGGTTGTGATCTTGGGATCATGATTAATGGTGTTAAATGTATTGTAATATGGAATAAGGGGTTCTACGAGTTGTTGATGCCTTTATGGTTACCCATGCCTTAGGACCGTCACATCTCCGAAGGTGGGGTGTGACAAATTTGGTATCAGAGCAGAAGTATAAGTCTAGTATAGACTAATAAATATTACGGAGTGATAGTAGATAAGTTAAACCATGGAGCATAGGATTCCTAATTGTCCTTTACAGTCCATCATTAAGATAGTTCCGCGTTATCTATATATGATTAAATTTGTATCATCTGGTGTGATATATATGTGCTATAAATATCAAAGAACTAGTATGTATAAACATACACTAGTGCAATAATTATATTAATGAAACATTAAACATACTCTGAATGATACATGTGAACTGAAATGCAATATGAAAATGAAGTGACAAATGTGAAAAGGAGGTCGATCCCCTAGTGATTGCTTCTGTAATAGAGAAAATGAATGTGTATTATCAAAAAAAAGTTCTCTGTAATACCCATTGTTGAACATTGATAAAGATATTGATGTACCTATTGTCTGTACAAAGCCTTACAAAATGTGAATAATGATAGAAATGTATAAACTAGTTGTACATTCGAAAATATGTGTACTGCTTAGGATAAAGATATTCTAAGGAAAACTACCTCATAATAATAAGAGTGTAGAAATCTAATGTTGATCTACACATTGTGTTAGTGTACGATTATCTATTAAAGTCGCCTATGTTTAGATGGCAAGCTAGAAAAGGCGAAGGAACAAAGACTACTGAAGCATATAAAAGCAATGATACGAGAACTGTTTGAACTAAAGCAAAGATAGACATGTGAAAAGAGGAAGGCATTGTATGCCATCTACAGTGTACTCCCCAGTAACGACACCCGTAAGGAGAGAAGCATAAAGCTTCCTACTATTTGCATAGATATCAAATAAGAATTGAAAGAAGGAAGGTTGATTAGTATCTTCGAGAAAGAAAATGATTAATGACCAATGAGTTATCACACCACCTCTAGAGAGACATGTGGATGTATTCGAAATACGACAATGAAAACGAAGAAATGATAATATGAGAAATTCTTGTTAGACTTAATTCAAGTCTTAGAAAGGGGGAACGTAAAGAGAAAGAGATGAATAGAGTAAGTACAATGATAAAGTATTATAAAGGAAATAGTAAAAGTTAGAATTATAAAGACAAAAATGACAAAAGGAATATGTACAAGTTATACTAGTGGAGTCTTATTGATTAAAATAAATATATTTTAAGTGAAACGTCCCATGTTAGGGGATGGAACAATGATGAGATAGTAATTAATAGATAAAAGTAAATGTTATAAAAAATGATAAACATAGAATGTGATCAAGAAAGGTAAATGAAGTATTGATTAGATGGAGCAGTAAATGCTAAAATGAAAAGTGCAAAGAATGATAAAGTAAAGAGAATTGCAAGGATAATGAAACTATAAAGTAATGAAGAACTATCATGGTTGAAAGATTTAACTGATAAAGATGAAACTAAAATGAGAGTAAGTTAAAGAGAAGTTATAATAGTGAAACATATGAAATAGATGAGTTTGACTCGAGATAGCAGATACTTAAATTTTAAATAGTTAATGAGATAAATAAATTGAAGATAGTTAAAATTGATTACTGATGTATAAGGATATAAGGAACTGATTAAGATAATGACTTATGATAGAAAAATTAAGTAAGAATAAGAAACACGGATAATTAAGAACTTTGTGATGGTCAAAGAGTAAACCATGGACTAAAGTAATCTTAGAAAAGATGTGAAAGACTATGTGAATAAAAAAAAAAAAAAGGAATTATGATGATTAAGGAAATCTGAATACATCTAAAATTCACTCTGGAAGAGTTGTATATGGAGATAGAAGGAAATGTGAAATAATTAAGATCGATATAAAATAAGTCAATTGAAGGATTATCCAACTGAATATATGAACTCTAGGAAATGTAAATTGTAAAAAATATAAATACTCTATGAAATAGATATATGTTGTGGATAGTGACAAAGTATATTAATTCTTATATGTATTAAAGATATAAATATCACCTCGGCAAAGAAAACGATTAAAAGCTGATACATCTTAGTATAATAGAATCATGGTATAGAAAACTATTTTGAACACTGTGACTACACGTAATGATGTGTGCACATATGTTATTCCAATTGAGACAATAGACTTACAGTAAGAGGAAGACAAAGATTCATTAGATAAACGTGAAAATATTGAGAAACAAAAGACTTGTAAGCTAAAAGTAAGAGTTAAGTAAGATAAAACAATTGAGGAAAACGGGTATTTTCTCCTCAGTATTATTACAAATGGCAACCTAACATTTGGGAAATGAACGTAGTCATCCACCCATCGCACCCATTAAAAGTATCATGGCAAATTAAGTGTTGAAAAAGTTACTTAATAAGGAAGCTCATCAGTGAATAAGTTTAAATAGAGATTATCTATTGCGATATCAAGATAAACCAATTGAAGTTATTATAGGTAAAAAAGGAAAAGAGAATCGATTTCACGAAAAAAATTGTTAATGATGGACTATTTGACTTATACTTAAGTCTAAGGAAAGTCACGTGTGTGCTATACATATATGAATAGAGATATATACAAAACGATTATAACATCAAGTAGCAATTCTATTATGTAATGATATCACGCATAAGATTCTTGCTTCATTATACAAGAAGGCAGTGTTTCTAATTTTGTTTTATGCCTCTTGGTAATTTTTAAATATAACTACAGTAGAGTTCAAATAAAAGAAAAGAAATAGCAAAATTTAAAGAAAAGATATATACATCTTTAATGCAACTACTCTACTACAACAACAAAAGTATAAAGGACTCTTATTTCTTGATAGACTCATGCGAAGGAAATAAGTTCCTTACTTCAACATCATCAGCAAAGCTTTAATCGAATGCCTCATCAAAATTATAAGGATCTTAGAAATCATCCTCAAGATGAGTCCAGAGGTAATGGGAAGGATAGAATTTATCATTAGTTAACAATAGGGTTTAAAATTCATCCCTGGAACGAAAACCCACGACATGATTTTCCTCCCAGTTCTTCTAATCTGGATGGATTTTCTTGCAATAATTGGTAGGGAATGCCCACCAAGGGGAATTAGCTTCTTCAGAAGGCTATAGCTCATGTGGAGTAATATTATTCTTCCCACATGTGTAAAGTGCTCGAAGATAATGAACTCTTCTGAATGATCAAATAAATTTCTACAAAGCGAGAGGGGGTAAGTTTTGTAAATAAAGACTTGAGAAGACACACAGTTAATTGAGTGACTAAACTGTGATAGTTAATGACTGTATAAAAGTGATAGATCTGAAAATAGGTGTTGTTCCTAATTCATACTTCTCAGTTCTGAAAAGAGAAAGTTCTTCCATTGTTGAGAGGTTTGAACCATTGTAAGAACGTAATTACATGAGAATTAATCCTAAAATGACTCTGCAAATGAGTAATATACTTTAAAAAGTGGAAGGGTTGAATCTCTATAGTAATATGATAAAGATGAAGAAAATACCATAAAAAATAAAGGAAATCTTGACGCCACAGCCAATATGAATCCATAGTGAAGTCCATAAAAGTGTAAATTCTAGGAAAAGAATATTTAGGATGAATTGCAAATTCTCGAATAAATTGAGATCTATATTTTCGGATGAGAAAAAGATTGATATTCAAAGATCTATTTAATGGATAAATCATGAAAAGTTTTCTGAGTAATGTTGGCTTGAAGTTCAAGAGGAAAGTTATTATAAAGAAGATTTTAAAAGCTTCGAGAAGAAGTTAAAAACTCGATTGTGATATCATTGATACACTTATTATAAATTTGTAATGGTTTAATTGCTCTCCCATTTAAGTAATTAAGAATGTGAAAAAACTCATTCCTGGAAATTAATCACTTTGGAAAGACCAATCTATCATGACTATAAGATGGATAAAATTGATGTGATTATAGAGATCTTCTTTGCCTAAAGAGAAGAACTATTTTTTTCACATGTGTTTGAAAACAAATGAGTTTAGCTTAGAGAATTAGAAGAAAAGTGAGCTATGAATTATCCTGTCAACTGAAAATAGCATACTCCGGAATGAATAAACTGACTATAGAGAAAGAATTACAATAAAAGGATTTAAACAGTTCAAAGAGACGAGGATATCAGTGATATTTCCACATTTACATGATTTTCAATAGAAAGATAATTTCATAGAAAGTTGTAATACCTCGAATTTCGATTTATTATCGGGTATTAATTTTTGAAAAGGTTAAATTAAAATTAAAATTGATTTTAGATTTTAAATAATAAAATTATTATTATTTTTATTTTTATTTTTATTTTTATATATATAAGAGGATAAGTAACAGAAAAAGTAAAGAAAAAGTAAAAAAAAAAAAAAAAAAGGGACAAAAAAGACAGACAGAACCGAGAGAGAGAGAGAGAAACATAAAACAGGTCAGATCGTCGCCTTCCCGTCGCCGTCCGTCGACACGCGCTGGACCACCAGAAAGAGGAGGCCGAGACGCTTCCAACGCCATCGACCCGGTCGCCGTCCGCCGCACGCGCCGCCGAAGCGGTCACCGGCCAGAAATTTTCCGATCACTGTTTCGTCTACTTTCCGACCTCCGTTTCCGACGATTCTCATACCGTTGGATTCGTTATCTCGTAAGCTTCGATTCGGTATCTCATTTGCGAATTATGGTGAACGTTTGAATTTTCGCCTAATTACGGTGTAATTTCGGATCTGCCGACGCGTCTTTTCGGCAATCCGTCGGTAAGAAAATTAAATGGTGCATATTTTCGGTATCCATGCTTCGATACGAATTTATTGACACCAATTTCATCGTTATCTGACACTGTCGATATTTTCCGATGACTTTTCCGGCGACTCTACGATGAGTGCGCCCAATAGTCCGGAATTTATCCTTGATGATTAATTTAGTATCAGAATGATTTATTTCAGCGTGTCGAAATTGTTATGAATTTAGATAGTTAATTATAATTAAAATTCCATTCCTAATGATTTATTATATGTTATTTTCTAAATCGTTCAGGACCGTCATCAGCAGCTCCAGGTCCTAGTCAGTCACCGACTTTTGATTCTCGACATTTGTGTTGTGAGTGATTCTAATATACTTTCCTACCTTCCATGCATCTACATTTGTTGAATGAATATAAATTATATAATTATGCACTGTAAGTTATTATTGAGCATTCTAGCACTTGTATGTGAATGATTTACGAATTATATGTTGCATAATTATTGTGGATGTTGGATGGTATTGGGATGACACAGGAGTCACTAGGAATGTGAATATGATATGATGGATGAGCTTTGACTGGTGTATGACAGCTCAGGAGCTTGCTCATCGCTCGCTGCTGCCAGTCGGGTTGCTGCAAGGCTTCGGCTAGGGACAGCTGGTACCCTATGTATTGGATATTATGAGTACTTTTCAGTTGGACTCAGAGAGCCAAGGTGGGGGTCGGCTCCCCGTATTTGATGATAGTATGATTCCTGTGGACTGATTCCCATCCTTGAATGAGATTATATGATAAATTGTGTTATGACATGTTGCATGAGCATTAATGATAGAATGGCATTAGGACACCAGGTTGGTATATTGGTTGGTATCACTCACTGAGCTGAGGCACTCATTCCTGTCTCACTACTTTTTTTTCAGGTTACAGGATGAGTTGTTACTGTTGAGTTTCCCTGCCATCTCCTCCGGCAGTGGATTTTGTAAATAAATGATGATGTGTGTAATAATAAATTCTAGAATATCCGCAATTACAGTAGACTTTGTTTGTATCTGTACTATTGTATAATTATGTGTGATGTCAGCACTATGTTGATAAGATAATTTGCTGACTTATGAGATAGTCTGCTGAACAGGAACCTGATGAGATATGAATGAGTGATATGCTATAATGTTGATACAGGTTCTGTTTGCGGGTGGGCCCTTAGCCCCTGAGATATGATTATGTGATATATTCTTTGATAATATGATATATTCCTTGATAGTATGATATGTCAGGCTGACTACGGGTTTTGGAAGCCTTAAGCTTTCCCGTACCCTAGTACCGGTCACGTGCCTGTGAAGTCTGGTCGTGACAAAGTTGGCATCAGAGCTTTTGGCTCAATTTCCTAGGGAAACTGTAATTGCGGAATATAGGATTCCAATATGTCTTTTTGTGTTTCAGTTGTTTTTAGTTTCTGTGGTATCTTAATGGTTATTTAATTATGTATATGAGTATAGTAATGATGTTACGGGTGAACTGTCATTTTTCTATTTGATTAACTATTATGTCATTTTTCAGTATTATGAGTACCAGAGATAGGAGAGCAGCTGCAAGAGCGCAAGCTACTGCTGCTGAGGAGCATGTAGCT
>CATKHJ010069856.1:0-13919 GCA_949750685.1 Vernicia montana
TATTAGAATATAAAAAAATAATATTAGCAGAAATTTTAAACATATATTAGACAAATAATATCATATATGTTCACATAAAATCATAGCAAAAAAATTAAACAACAATAGTATCAATCACAAGGATGAAGTTGCTGTAGGCAAAATTGAAATGGCAATTAAAAATGATTAATTGAGAAATAAAAACACTCCAACTTCCATATATCTTGACCTTTATCAAATATGAAACTTCCAGCAAAAGCACTCCAACTTCCATATATCTTTTTAATATTTTTTTCTTTTTGTAGCTCAAATTATATTAATACATTATACATAAAAACCAAAGTAATAATAAAAAACAAAAAGTCACAAACCCCATCATAAGTGTATATTGTGGAGAAAGAAATCCATTACAAAAACCCAGGATTTTTTTTTGCCAAAAAACTCAAGACTTTAACTATTTATTTTATCTAACATGGGAAAGAAATAGGAAAATTAATAAGGTTTCATTTGCAAGATCTGCAACTTTGTGTACAAATTGAAAAAAAATATATCAAATATATACTATTTGCTTAAAAAAAATTAAATAATGTAAAAATTAAAATAAGGAGAAAAATAAAAATTATCATTTAAAAATCATAAGACGTATACAGTAAAGTTAATGAATAAATACACAAAAATTATAGAGAGGAAAAAGAAAGTGACATACTTTCCACTTTTATCATATGACCACCATTTTCACTTCAATTTGTTTATTTGGGTAATTTATTGTGTGTGCCGTTTGTCCATCGTACAATCTGACAAAAGATTGTATCATTTAATCTGTGAGCAGTAGTTTATGTCACAGCCTTTTGCTTGTTACAGTTTGTTTTGTATATATTGTATAAAAGATATTTTCCTACTTAGTTATGATATTTTTGAAATAAAATATTTTACATGGTATAAATGATATTTCTTTTTGTTTTTAGGTTATTTTTGAAATTTTCCCTAGGAAAGCAAAATCCTTACAACTCCATTAGTGGCAGCTGCGTGGTTTTTGTTAAAATACCAGATCTACTGCGTGATTTCATTAAAATACCAAATCTGCTGCTCTCTTTCCTACAATCCTTTTTTCTCTGTTTATATATATTTAAGAAAAATTAAAAAGAAGAGAATGGTGCACACCGAGGTATAGCCTAGCGGTAAATACATATTCTCCTTGGCAATAGACCTAGTATCGATTCCCCCTCCCAATACTAAAAAAAAAAAAAAAAGAAAGAAAGAAAGAGAAGAAGAGAATGGTGCGATGATGATTAGATTATAATCTCTTTAATCTGATAATTATTATGTGGACAACTCCTCTAATCTATTAGCAATAGAAATAAAATCATACTTAAGAAATAAAAAAAGAAACAGAAAGAAACATAGATTAGAGAAAGGCACTCAAGAGGATTTAAGAATGGATTAAATTTGTATGATTTTAATGCTATGATTTTATTTTATTTTATATATATATATATACTTAAATCCTCTTGAGTGCCTTTCTCTAATCTATTAGCAATAGAAATAAAATCATACTTAAGAAATATATATATATATAAAGTTCAGTCGGTTCGGTTTCAACCGAATTTTTTTGGGCAAAAACCGAGGAACCGAAATTTAATTCAGTTTGAGAATTCTAAAACCTAATTGAACCGATGTTTTTAAAAAATCAAATCGAATCAATCGGTTTGATTTAATTTTTAATTTTAGTTTGATTTTGCTCACTCATACTCACTAGTATAGTCACCTTCTTGTTGACCTTTATACCTTAATAACCTAATATTATCTAATAACTCGCTAGTATAATATGTACCTTATATTAAAATATTATATTATTTTCCTCTATATCCCTTAATTAAGTCAAAATAAGAATTTTTATGACTACATCTCTATTAAGTTGAAATATATTCTCATAGTAATAAAATTAGTTTGATCCTAACAATATGACTATAGAGAAGTTTTATTGTAATTAGAAAAATTAAATGAAAAGATATTAAATTACAGAAAGTGAATCCAGATGCAAACCCTTTGTTTTCAACGGTGTCTATTTCACCCTCCAAGCCTCAGGCGGCGGCAGTAGAGATGGTGAAGATGGTAGATGTTTTTGGTAGGGAAATTGTCCTTCAAGAGTATTATTGTAATTCTATAATTATTGTAAATCATTGGTTCGTTTGTTTCACAGACCTAGTGTCTGGTGTTAGTGGGGCTTTAAATCCAGTGTTAAAAAACCACTATTAGGTAGGCCTTCTCTTGACTCTAGGTCCAGTTATGACCCTTGGAATTGGACTACTTGTTTATATTGTTTTGGGCTTTAAGTCTTCTAATGATAATTATTTCTTTTTGGGCCAAAAAAAAAAAAAAAAAATACAGAAAGTGAATGAATTAATACATAATTTTTGTATCATATCTGGTCAAAGTGCTCTAGTGACTAGAGCTAAATGTATAATCATTTATTTTTGTCAAGTGTTACTGTAAAGTCTATGATAAACTAAGAATGCTAAAATAGTATATAGTATACAAGTAATGATTGGAGAGACCTTCTTTTTCTTCTTTTAATAAAGTGAAAATGCTTTTGGTTCGGGAGCTGTACATGCACTGCACTGCACTGCCATTTTATTTTGATTGAAAGAAAGAAACAAACAATTGGCATCTCTCTTTCGGCTCATTATATTAACGGTCTAATTGTATGTCCTATGTTATAATTGGTTAATTTCAAAATGATTCCTTCAACAAAAGGGATTGTATTTTCTTATTCTATATTTCTTAAAAACCTATCAAAATCAAAGATTATCAATCTTTCTTAATTTGAATGAGGAATATATTCATGTGAGTGGTGGAGAAGAATTGCCTTTTCCTGTTAAAAATCAAAACCTTATCACAAAATATGTTTTTAAATAGTATTATTAGACTAATAATTTAGTAATTAAGTGTTTATATCGTAATACAAAAAATTAAATTCAATGATATTAGAATTTTCTTTGTAACTCTGAAATCTTGAATTCAAGTTTTGATCAGAATCAAATTTACTTAAAAAAAAATTTCAAAATTTAAAAACTATCATCTTCTTTCCTTTTTAAGTATTTTTGAAATGCCAAAAAAAATATCATAATTGTTACTGGAGAAAAAAAAAAAAAAAATTAATGTGAAGAACTTTAAGATAAAACATTAGAAGATAGGTATAACAAGATTGGATGAAATTATTATACAAAATATTAAATTCCAAAATGCTAGTCGAATATAGAGTCTTTGTTACACATTTAGGATTTTTCTTTTCTTTTCTCTTCTCTATTGAAGCTACTTTATCTAATAAAATCAAGAAGAAAAATTTCTCATCACCCCATAATGGAATGGATTGAAAAGAAACATAAAAAAACAGTAAGATAGATAAGAACTATGGAATTAAATTTATTTATATATATATACCTTGCTAACACTCAAACTCATCTAATTGTTGCAGCATTTGAAATATGGTGTTATTCTGGGTGGGTAGAGGAGGAAGAGAAGGCATTTTTCTTAAAGATGGTGTAATAACATGATCTCCATTGGTAAGGGTATGGTGTCTTTTTCGCACTGCTCGAATTGGAGGCTCTGCAGCGACAATAACAATTCCTTCTTTGTTCACTATTCTTGGATGCTCTGCTCTCTTCTGCAAGCTTTCTGAATTCCTCTCCTCATTCAACCTTCCATCCTTCAAATTATGACAAGAGTTGAACTAATTGAATACATTTTGTTCTAAAGGTTATGACCGGATATGACACTGATATGATACAGATACGTCAATTTTGAAAAGTTTGAAGGGCAATGTGCAATTTCGCTTTAGAACATAATGTTGGAGAAGTATCCAACATGGACATATATTAAAAATAAAGTGTTGGTGCTTCATAGGTCCCAAATTATGTTTCTGTCTATCTTTTTATTGGATAATAATTCCTTATGTTTTTGGCAATTAAGTGGCAATTAAGATCTTAATAGGCCATTCTATCAGGTTTTAGAAACAGAGTCTTGGGTTGGAATTAGATCTTTTTCAAGTAGTAAAGCAGAACTGACCTTTATGGACTAAATAATCAGTTCATGCAGAGAAAAGGGATAAAAAAGATCTATAAAACCAATCTACTTATTCACAAATTAGTTATGAATAAAGTTTTCAAAGAGGCCACACTAGCATTATATCACTAGAATTTTTCTTGATAAAAATAACTAATGAATCACAAACTGGAAATTAAATAGTTTTTTCCCATCTTTCTCTTTCCTTGGCATTGTTTATAGTTCCCCATCAAGAATGTGAAGGCAACACTCTCAAAGCTACATTTTCTTAAAAAAAATTTTGTTAATTAGGCTCAAATCGAAATTCAAATTTACAATCTTACAATTCTGAAAATAATGCTTGTTAATAAATCATGCTAATAGAAGGGTGTTTCAATGTGCGAGACTTCTTATATTACTTGGAATATAAAAAGTAAAAAGAGAAAATCATAATTGGTAAGTAGAAAAATATTTTGAAAATAAATTAATGATATGGGTAGTTCATCAAGTTCTGAATAAAAAAAAAAAAAAAAAAAATCTTACATTGATAACAGAGGAGGAGGTTGGTATTGGGCATTTGACAGGGCGATCTTCATCTTGGGGCTCCATTGGGTGTTCAACTGGCCAAAACTCAACTTCAAATTCAACAGGATGATGATGGTGGTGGTGTATATCCATGTCACAACCCCTTGGTCTGTTCTCTCTAGTCTCATCTATTAATGGAACTTCACTTTCTCTCTTATCCTATAACAAGAAACAAAAAATACTGACATTAGCATAATGAAATCAGACTCTCTTACCTCATTTACCAATTGTATGAGAAAATTAATGAAGAGACACTTACAAAATCATGCTGATGCTCCCCAGATGACAAACCCATAGAGAAATGTTCATAAGGTTATATCCAGAAACAGAGAAAATCTAACTTTGTCTGAGTATCTGTCTCTGTAAAAAAACAGAGAGAAACAGAGCAAAAGAGAGAAAATAAAGAAAAAGAGAGCATGAAAAGGAGTAGTACTCAGGGTGAAGAGAGGTGGCGATGTGGGATCGCCTAAACAGTGAAAGACGAAGAAAGATTAGATTCCCACCATTTTCCTTACTTTTTTGTTTTTGTTTTGTTGATTAATTTTCATAACCTTTCTCTTTCTTTATTGGTTTTGTAACGAGTAGCTAGTAATAGCTACCCAATATCTTTTCTTCTTTAATTCATTCTTTTGGAGGAGAGACAAATACCTCTTTTTCACTTTCTTGCTTTTAACAACAGTGGCATATATAGTTTGGTTGAAAATTTTAGCAATCTCTCACTGCACTTTTTTTATTTTCTTGAATTTGCAGAACATGGAAATTTTGTATTATGAGACATGCATGAGCTTGCTGTTCTTGAAACAGTGTTGAGTTTAAAAAAAAAACAAAAAAGACAGAGCTTAGAAAGAAAGAAAGAAAGAAAACTACAAGGTGGAAAGCACGAGACAGCAGTCTGAGCCTGCGTTTGGACACCTTTACTTTACTAGACATTATATAATATATATAATTTTGTTATTATAAAGAGTTATAAGTGGATATTACTTAAACATCTTTTAATACATAATTTAAATAAATTATAGTATAAAATTATTTCATTAATTTTATATACGTTAAACTTTAGTTATTTCTTTATATGGAAAGTTAGAATTAATCTAATAATAAGAATTTGTAACATTTTTTCTCTCTACATATTTTCTTCTATTTCTCTTTACTTTATTATTTTATATTACTTCTTATTTTTTTGATTTGCTGTGCTAATAAGTCGATTGATAACACGTTATCAGCACAATATATTGATGAGCTTGAAAAAAAAAAAAAAAAAGTTCGTGTTTTTCAGCATGATGATTGTATAAATATCGAAACTCTCATGGTGTTTTGCTGGTTTTCAGTTTTTCAGTAACAATAGCGCTTGAAATTTATTTTAAATCAGCTCGTGGTAGCTTAGTTGACCAAGTATTATTGAGTTGAACTGTGGTTGGTGGGAAACTGGAAAAGGAGAGTCGAACTGCTGAATTTTGTTGTGTGAATTGTGTGCTTCGATTATTGAATCCAAGATTAAGGTAATTATTTGATTGTTAAAGATATTGGTAGTTTAAATTTTTTTCCTGCTTGGTCTAATTAGTTGGCCTTATCGTATATCGTTGATTCAGGTATGTAAAATTATTATGTTAATTATTTTTTAATATTCATCAATATTGATTTTGTCTTATTAACATTTATTTTTGAGGTTCGTGAGCTAAAATATTATTTGTCGACTGATTTGTGGTTGTAGTTTATATTATTATTATTTTTTTTATTGATTATAAATTTATTTATTTTTTTACTTTGAAGCAAGTAAAAGATATTATTATTTGATACTTTTTAATTAATTAAATATAGTTCATGAAAAACTTATATTCTAATTTTCTGTAAAATTAAATAAATTAATAGAATTTCTGAAAAATTAGTATTATTTACAGTTCTTAAATAACTAATTAAATAAATAAATAAAATATAAATTTCTGAATAATTGATGCCCTAATTTTCTGAAGAACAAAATATTCCGAATTCCTGAAAAACTATGATGGATTTTTCAATTCGCCAGCAATCTCTTTAGCGATTATGCGATCAGCAAAAATCCTCCTTTTTAGCAGCATTAATCCTTTGCATGGCTTTGTATGGCTGATATTGCTGTTGGGTTAAACCTTTTTATGCTTTTATGTACTATTTGTGAGATCTATATCATTCCTTCTCTAGATCGTGATATGATTATCAGTTGAAGGACTTGTATATGTCAAAATGGTTTTTGGTTTATAAAATATTCTTCATGATATATTATTATTATTATGATAATAATTTTATTATTGTTATTTGATGCTATTTGATTATTAAATTTATTTATTTTTTTATAATTTTGTGATTTGTTTATGGTATATTGTCATGTAAATATTTGTTATTTATGACATATTATTAATGTCATTTATTATTATATATGACAATTTAGCTAAACTTGAATTCAATGCTCTTAAACTCAATGGGAGTAATTATTTGATGTGGATTCTTGATGCTAAAATGCAATTAGATGTTAATGAGTTGGGTGAATCTATTAATGAAGAAAATATAATATTAAAATGAATTTTTGTGGTATCAAATTTTAATTTGTCATTAAAACTAAAACAAGGTAAATGCTATGATCATTCTTAAATCTCATTTAAAATTTTTAGGCATGTAATATACCTTTGCAGCAACAATATAGAGAGTGAAAGTTTACAAAATATTTTAAACTTCTTGCTTGTCTTCTAATCCACATCAAATAATTACTCCCATTGAATTTAAGAGCATTGAATTCAAGTTTAGCTAAATTGTCATCTATAATGCAATTAGATGTTAATGAGTTGGGTGAATCTATTAATGAAGAAAATATAACATTAAAATGAATTTCTGTGGTATCAAATTTTAATTTGTCATTAAAACTAAAACAAGGTAAATGCTATGATCATTCTTAAATCTCATTTAAGTGAGGATTTAAACGTTGAATATCGCATTATTAAAGATCAATATAATCACTTGAAAGTTGTGGTCCTACCCAAAGCACAATATGACTGGCTAAACTTGTACCTACAAGATTTTAAGTATGTTTCAAAATACAATTCAAAATATATTTAGAATTACTTCACAGCTAAAATTGTGTGGTGCTAAAGTTATAGAACATAATATGCTATATAAGATATATACTATTTTTAGGCCTGTAATATGCCCTTGCAGCAACAGTATAGAGAGTAAAAGTTTACAAAATATTTTGAACTTATTGCTTGTCTTCTAATAGCTGAAAAAAACAATGAATTGCTAATGAGAAATCATTAAGTTATGCCCACTGGTATAACATCAACCCCCTGAAGTGGATGCTGTAGATAATCAAAAGTCAAAACTCAAGAATGAGGTACATTTGGTAAATTAAGAGAACTCTAAAAGAGAAATAACCCACATAGAGAACATAACTCATCTCAATATATAGACTCCCTGAAAGAGTAATTAATAGGATTTTACATTTTTTTATATTGTTATTCTTATTTGGATTATGTTTTGTGCGTATAATTTATGAATTATTTTGTGCATTATAAATCTATGAATTATTTCTTTATTATTTTATCCTCAGTATATATGAAAAACATGTTGCGTTGAACCTGCAGTTCAATCATTGAACTTGTAGTTCAATAATAAAATCTTGAAAGTTTGACATGACATGTCATTATGCATATCATATATACTTTCCCTTTACAACTTGTATATAGACGTGAGCCTAATATTTCTCATTTGCGATTTTTTAGTTGTGTCGTATATGTACCAATAACACCATCTAAAAATGGGTCAACTGAGGAGACTCATAATTTATTTTGATGAGGCACATTAGGGGAGGAAAAACACCTATTAGTGCTAAAGAATGTCGAGAAATTTAATATAAGGAAGACCGTTTAAATAGTTTTGATCCACGTGCAAGTTGGAATGAATTAAAAGTTTAGAAAATAATATAGTTGCAACAAATTGTAACTCAACTGTCATATGCATTTTACAGATGTTAAAAGAGTGACAAAGTCTCATATTCCAGCTGTTAATACCCTATCAAGGGTTGTGGTTCCTATTGAAAATAGAAAATCAATCGAGCTCAACACACGTCAGAAGCGTAGATAGTAAAATGAAACTAAAGATAAAAATCCGCGGAAAAAGGAAAAGCAACGTCACTAAGAAAATCTCCTGAAGAGAAGCCTCTTGAATAGGAAGATCTCAGTCAAAGAGCTATAGCCAATGATGAGACACAGATTAAGACAACAGAATAATTATATTGTCTAGATATGGATTATGGAGTTGATGATCAAATTACAAGATCTCGATTAATTTTGTAATACATGAGAAATATTTGATAGAAATTCATTTATAGTCAACGATGAATTTGTCTCAATAGTATCTCTTGTTCTCTCAAGAAAAAATATGGATCCAGAACCTATGAATATAAATGAATGTCAACATAGACATGACTGGCCATCATGAAAAGAGTCAATTTAGGCCGAGCTAGACTCGTTATTTAAACGCATGATATTCAGACTTGTTATGCTGACTCCCCAAAAATGTGAAATCAGTTAGATATAAATGAGTGTTTGTCTGAAAGCGTAATGAGAATAATGAATTGGTAAGATATAAAGCGAGATCGACTAGTTACCAAGATTTTTCGCATAAACTTTGTATTAACTATGAGAAAACTTATTATCATGTTATGAATATGATCATGTTCCGTTATTTAATTAATATGGTAGTTAAACAAAGACTTGATTTACGCCTTATGAAAATGATACTTATATGAGAGTTCTAGAAAGACTAAAGATAACAGAAATGAATGCACATCAAATATGTGACATGAATTACATCGAATTGTAGAAATTTCTGTATGGATTAAACCAATATGGATATATGTAATATAATCGTTTAATTGAATCCTTATTGAAAGAATGATATGTGAATAATATACTATGATCATATGCATTCATAAAAGACCACATAGTGATTCTATTATTATTGCAGTATATGTTGATGATCTAAATAAGATTCCTAATAAACTTTTGAAAAGTGAGTTCGAAATGAATTTAGAAACAAAATTTTGTATCGGCCTGCAGATCGATTATTTTTTCCCAAATGAGTCCTAATATATCAGTCTACAAATGTGGAAAAGGTACTTAAGCAATTTTACGTAGATAAATCATTTTCCTTAAGTACACTAATAGTATTTGCTCACTAAAAGTGAAGAAAGATCCTTTTTAGGCTTAAAGAAGATAAAAAAGAGCTATTAATTAGTCTTGAAGTATCATATTTAAGTTCTATAAGTGCACTCATGTATCTTGCAAGAAAAATTCCTAACTAGGTATAGCTCTGCATCTACCAAGAGATATGGAAGTAGTGTAAAAGACTTATTGTGTTATCTTCGAGACACTATTGATTTGGTTATATTTTTATATAATTCATATTTGACATTGATCTACATGCGGATACTAATTATTTGTCTGATTCATATAATGATAGATCTAAGATTGAATATGTGTTTATTTATGATGATACTGCAATTTTATAAAAGTTTTTATGGTCCTGAAGTACTTTAATAAAGATGCTCCCATTATGTTGTTTGAGAATAATGCAATTTGCATTGTACAAATTAAATGTGGATATATTAAAGGTGATCAAACTAAACATATATATTTCACCGAAATTCTTTATATGTATGAGCTCTAGAAGAGATATTCATTAAATTCGCTCGAGTGACAACCTAGCAGACTTATTTATTAAGTCTTTACCTAATGTGATATTTGAACGACTTGTTTTCATTGATTGATATGAGTTGTCTTAAAATGTTGTCATCATCAGGGGAGAGCGAATTAGTATAAGATTGTACTTTTTTTTCTTAGTCAAATTTTTGTCCTACATGATTTTTTTGGCCAAAGATTTTAACGAGGTAATATGTGCAATGACAAAATAGCGTATAAATTGTACTCTTTTCCTTAGCTATGTTTTTTTTCACTAGGTTTTCTAGCAAGATTTTTAACGAGACATATTCATGACGCAAGTAATATCCAAGGAAAAATGTTATAAATAACTTGTTATAAGTGGATATTACTTAAATGTTATTGAGTACATAATTTAGAAAGATTATAGTATAAAGTTATTTTAGTAATTTTGTATACATTAAACCCTAATTATTCATCTATATAAGGGAAGTTAGGATTAATCTAATAATAAGAGTTTGGAGTCATTTTTCTCTCTACATATTTTCTTCTATCTCTCTTTACTTTATTATTTTATATTGTTTCTTATTATTTTTGATCCGCTGTACTAATAAGCCGATTTATAACAAATTTTAATATTATATATATTACTCATATTTAATTATTTATATAATATATATATTTGCAAATATAGGATACATTATTATATTATTATATATTCTAATATATCAAGTGCACTAGGCATTTTAGTTTTCATTTTGTTCTTTTATTAATTTCACTTTAACTAAAATTTGAATTCATAATGTAACAGTTTTAAAGATCATTCTATTGATGAATTAATTTTCATTTTGTATAATTGAACTCAAAATATATTCATTAATTTATTTTTTTTAGCATTAATTTTATTGGTGAGATTCGATATTTGACGTAACTCTTAAAATAATACTTATTTAATTAGATTCAATTATATGAATTATTCTCACTTGTAGTGGTAGATCCTAGGGGCGAGAGTGGTAATTATTCCCAAAATTTTTAAAAAATCCTTAACATGTATTGAAAAATAGTTCAAATTTTTTGAAAAATACTTTCGTCCTCAAGTTTCTTTAAAAAAAATTATGGAGTTTATGTAATTTCAATGCTCAATTGAAATAGATTTTATTATATAAATAAATTTTGTTTTATGTGAAACTAATTTCATATACGGTGAGATCTCATTTTACATGAGAAGATATATTTCATACTAAATATGAAACTATAAAATTCATTTATATCAAATAATAATTTAGTATTTCTCAAAAAAAAAAAAATGAAAAAAATATAAATTATTCATATTAATCCTTAAATATAGCAATCACAAAATGCATCTATGCATTTAATAAAAAGGTAAATTATCATTTAGTTTATGAAATTTGATTTAATTAAATAACTCATTCCTATTTTTGAAAAACTAATTACAATAAAATTTCTCTAAAGTTATACTCTAATTACAACATCCTCTATGTAGTAATAAAAAATTTTGGTTTCAATTTGGACTAGTTATAAATAAAAATAAACTTCATATTGTAATAAATTATAATTCTTTTAAGTTTCATATTAAGAAAATTTGCCTCCATAGTAATAATTATATATTTATATTTCAAAAATATATGTTATGCTAGATGAGAGATCTAAGATGAAATAAAATATTTATACAATTTATTTGGTACAATGACTTATTCTAAGATGAAATAAAATTTTAAACTTTTAATATAGAGACTTTGCATATTTTCAACACTATATAAATAAGTCTAATAGTTTTTTAAAATTCTATTTTTCTCTTTTAATGTACCAAAACAAGTTCTACTAATTAATTATATTAAAATATTATATCATTTACCTTTATACCTTTTAATTAAGTCAAATAAGAATTTTTTGAGTGCACCTCTATTATGTTATAACATCTTCATAATAATAAAATTAGTTTAGTCCCAATAATATGACTATAAAAAGATTTTACAATAGTTCGTCCCTCAATTTTAATTTTATTATCACTTTAGTCATTTTATCCAATTTTATGATTAATTAAATGTGAGAAAAGCTAAAAAAATCCTCATTTTGAGTCTTAATTAGCATCTCTACCAACACTACCAACCAAAATTCAGAAAATCAAACTAAAAAATTGAATATAGAAACACTCATCACTCAAAATATAGAATCATTCTAATCAAAGCTCATAAAAAAATCAAATAGCTCATAAAACTATAGAATAAAAAAAATCACAGTAAAATAAAATTAGAGAGAAAAGTAAAAAAAATAATAATAATAATAAAGAGACGAACCTACAGATATTACCATCCTAGTGGATCTGGATGGAGCAAAAGCAAGAGTAGAAACAAGTGGATCGAATGGAATATCATCATCATCATCATCTTCCATGGGCTTCTGGGTTTGCGAACAGCTGCAGATCAGCCATGAGCTTTGTGAGCTATTGCAGATCGGCAATTAGCTTTTGAGTTCTCTATATGGGTTTTGTAGATTCAGTTGCCTTAGACCTTCTTTTAAATGCACTTTACTTAAAGTTTAGATCTTTAAAGGGTACTGAACTTTTGTTCTTGTTAGTAGTTGTGATTGTGATTGTTTCTTCATATGCCCAAAACTAACAATCGAAGTCGAAAAAATTAGTTCATATCTAGGTATTAATCAATTAATTGTTTAATTAATTTTGTTTTTTTTTTTTTTGTTTTAGGCGTTACTGTCTAGTTGTTCGTGTTCATGACTTCATAGTGGTTATGATTGATGATGATGGTGACTATAATGATGGAGTATTTTAGGTATTAAATATTATTTTTTTTAAAATAATTTAATTTTTTTTAGTGAAATTATGAAAAAAATTGAATGAAATGATTAAAGTGTTAGATGAAATTAAAAGTGAGAGATTAATTAGTTAAATTTTTAAAAAAATATGGATGAATTACTTAATTATATCAAAATTAATGGATAAAATAATAATTTACCCTTAATAAAACACTTAAGTTTGAGATTCTTGAAAAAAAAAAAAAAAGTTTGGGTCCCTCTTTCAATATTTTAAAAAAGAAAAGAAAAAAACTTAGATAGGAGAGGATGATGCCCTTATTTGAAAACCTGTCTTTGATGGTCTTAAAGAATACATCAGTTAGCTCTCTGAGCCATCGGTCTAACTCCTGCTTCCCTATGGTACTTTCAACAGTATTGTCATTAGAACCCAACTCAACATTAAATCGTAAAAGTTGAAAATGTGAGGAACCGGTTGGATTGTTGATTTATTGGTTTTAACCATGGATTTTCTAATAATAAAATTTTATTTTTTTTAATTAATATATTTATTAAAGAAAATAAAGAAAAAAATCACTACCGATTGAATAAAAATCGGCGATGACTTAAACAATAAAATTTAAAAAAATAATAAAGAAAAAAAAATTAATTTCAATGTTAAAAAGCATAAATATCAATATCGGACATATTGAAATAACGGTTGATTTAACTAAAAAATTGAATAAGCAAAAACAAATAGAGTAGACTTATTGAACTACATAATTTTTAATCAAACTGAATCAACTGTCATATTACAAATTTAATATATATATATATATATATATATATATATATATATAT
>CATKHJ010069869.1:0-11232 GCA_949750685.1 Vernicia montana
TCACTCTATTCACCTGTGCAATAGTTTCAAGGTGAATTTGTTATTATTGGTGGAAGTAAAAACCCGAATTTCACAACAGTAAATTAAACACTTTTGGTAAATTGAAAACCTTGAGCTTAAAATGACTGCCAAAGAAACTCATTTGTGAATTGTGAATGAGCTCAGTTATGCTTTTAAATGTAGTGTATAGAGAGGATGGCTAATTTTTTTCTTCTTTTTAGGCTTGGACGGAAGAACTAAAAACTCATTTGTTATGTTTGAAGGATTAGATAATTTAGGGAGTGTCTGATTTGTGCCTTTTTAAGTTAGAATGTACAGCTTAATTAATTTATTCCTTTTATAGAATTTGCTAGTTATTTATAATTTTATATGCTGGATACATCGGTAGTATAAAGTGTGTGTGATATAAGGATTAGCGTATCTCTTTAAAATTGCCATGGTTTTGAAGTGTGTACTTATTCATTCTTTATCCCTGTATCTGTTTGTGTGTATATATATTTTAAAAAACATGCTGGATACATCGATTATATGCTAAAATTTAGTTCTTTGTGGACTTTATGATGCATGAGAATTTTTCTAGTATGATTTGAATTGTTCGATTTGTTAGTGTGGTTTGTGTCCTAACTTATATGGAGCTCGGTAGAGAATAAATTTTAAATGTAAGATCACATATATCAAGTTTATATGGATTATGCTATTGAAACTAACAATTGGTGGAGATATATGATTTTGAATGGTTCAAATGATAATCCAAGTATATGATATTGAGTGGTTAAACTTGAAAACAGCAAAAAGAGAGTTTATTCCTGAAGTCTATGAAAAATTTGAGTAAATTTATATATTTAAAGGAGTGTTTGATAACCCAATTTAATATTTAATTTAATATTTTTAGCACTTATTAGTTTTAAGATAGTTTGATAACATAAATTGATCTCAATTTAAAATTTTCAATTAAGTCAAAAACTACTTAAAATGATAAGTTAAAATATTTGACTTAAAATTTTTACTGAATATGCTCAACTATTGAGTTTTTAAATTTTTTTTATTAAAGTGACTTTTATACTCTTAGCATATTTTTAAATATTAGCATATTCTTAAATATTTATTTAAAGTTTAATAATGTTTATTTTTTAAAAATTTATGAGAAATATTATCCTAATATGATTATTATTTCTAAATTTTTTTATTTATAATTTTTATTTTTTTAATTTTAAAAATGTATTTAATGATTAAAACTTAAATATCAATATTATATGGTTAATTATATTTAATAAAAAAAATTAATAATTTTCAGTAATAACAGTTATCAAATAAAATTATTATATTCAGCGCTTAAAATTCAACATTTAATTTTTTAACGCTTAATTTTCAGTTTTACCAAACACCACATAAATGTAAATTTATCTAATTGTTGTGGTTGAAAAAAGATTGAGCAGGTTAAGAAATCAACTTACATATTAGTTTAATTGCCAATGATGTGGAAAACTATGAAATGAAATATTAGTCCATATTTTGGGTAAAGTATGCTGAAATTGGTGCACTTTTATGAAGGAATAGGAGTAAAAGTTCATGAGAAAATTTCAGGTTTGGAAGGGATTTTGTTGTGATTGTGGTTAAAGTTTAGTTTTGATTTCATTTGTGTAATTGTGATGTTGTCCATCCAATAAATTATTATCTTTAACAAATACAAAGGTATGGAACACAAGAATTTAGAACTTTAATTATAAAGTTGTTTAATTATTATGTTTCCCAATAGTGTGGAAGATATATATGTATATATATATATCTTCCACAATATAAATTAATTTTAAGCATTTGCTTTAAGAAAATGAATATTTCCTAATATGCTTGTTGGATTGAGCTATGAAAAAGAATGGATTTGTTATGATTGAAAATCTAATAAGGAAATTCTGTTTATAATATATAGTTTATATTTTACAAATAATATTATGTTATTGAGAGGGATTTTGATGCGAAATTAAAGGAAAGTTATTTTAAGAGCTATATGGACTTGATCATTTCTTTTAGGGATAAATAATTAGTTCTTTAAAAGGGAGGTATGTAGGTACTCTTTGGGTGCGGTCCAAATTTTTAAATGGTGCTAAGATTATAATGATTTATATCATGATCTTATTTAAGATGTGCATATGTTTTTGGCTATAATTTAGTTAGCTATAGAGTTTTGTTTAACTAGACTTCATCAATCCATGGAAGATAGTTGACTTAGTAGATGATGTATTTTATTGTGCTATAATTGTTGGAACAATTTTGTAAAATAATAAGAAATTTATATAGTTTATTTTTAATGAGTAATATAATGTTCTTACTTAGAAGGAACCTTGATATGGATCTAAAGGACAACTGTTAGAGAATTACATTAGTGAGAAAGTAGTTATCAAATCCTTAGTCTAAAATAATAGGAATTTTATGTAATTGTAAGTTATAATTCCTTCTCAAGGCACCTCCTTAGATGCCTTTCTCCTTTTAGCTAATAGTGATGATGTTCCTACAATTGTTCAAATCACACGACAAATTTCAAGGGATGAATTGATCAAACTCATGCCTTTTGAATGGCTTACCAATTATGAAAAATTTCATCAAGAATTTTAGCCTCTTCAGACTACTTCTTATTCTTTTCAAAGGAGGGAAGATGGTATGGTAAAGACAATTTTTCAGTCTCCCAAGACATCTACATCAATGATGGTGACTCCATTCTCTCGTCCTCAAAAAAAGAATATTTCTATTCACAGTTTTTCTCCTGAAGGTCACCATATTTATGTTTCTAAGATCAATGGACATTTCATATGAGATGCTCCAAGAAGTGGTATGTGTGATTCATCTTGTACTTGTAATCAAGATGATGACTGTCCAACTCATAAAGTACCCAGAGGAAGGTGTCATACTTCTCTCTCCACAACGAAGAGATCTTATAAGGATGATGATGGAAGCCCATGGATTGGAATTCATGACTGGGTTTTGAAAAAGGAAGTAGAAGAACTTTCAAAGTTTAAAATTTTTGAGAATTATATGAAACCCTTACCCATCTATAAAAAGGCTTTTCAACAACTTGAACATGAAAGGTGCAAGATCTTTGTTCCTCCTCCAGTTATTCCAACAGTTCAATCTTGCATGATGTTTTCTCCAGCCAATTCAGAAGAATTTCCTCCTTTGACAAAGACAGTCAACTCACAGACTAAAGTGGCCTCTGCCCCATACGTTTCTTCACAAACTATCACTCCTACAGGTCAGGTGGAAGAACCAAAACCCTTTGAATCTGTTCTGAACTGGCACACTGATAATGCCAGAACGCAAAATACATTTCTTCAAAAAATTGATAAAAAACTGGACCAATTAACTTTACAACAGACTTAACAATCCTCTTTTGTCCAGAAGATGCACAAAGAACTATCTTCTTAAATTGCCCATCTTGATCAATAGCTTCGATATTTGATTGATCAGAAGAAATTTGGCAAAGAATTTATGCAAAAGGAAGCTGAAATCAGAAGATTGAAGGTAAAATTGGCTAAAGTAGAAGCAGATATGGCTGAAGCTAATCCTATGCCTCCTCCTGATCCCTTTTTTGAAGCAAATCTATTTCACTTTTCTTCTTTTCCTCCTCCAACCAATACCTACAATCCTTTCAAAATGACTTATGAAGTTTTTCACCAATCTTCTCCCTATCCAACTTAACCTACAAAAAGCCTTTCATCCTCTGAATCTATTGAAGCAGAAACCAACTCTCCAAAACCTAAACAATCCAGAAAAGATAAAAAGCTAATGCCTTTTCAAAATATGGTTTCTATGGTCAAAGAAGATTCAGTTTTTTCTGAGACATAGTCATTTTCTTCATATTCAGATTCTTAATTGGCAGATATCACTCAGATTCTTGTAGTAGAAGAATCTGCTTCTCATAATCCTCAAGGAAATACTAGCACGACATTTGAGCAGACTCCTCCAACAGAATAATCTGCACCTCTTGCATTCATGGAAAGTGAGAAGAAACTTATCATGTCTAAGAACTAGAAAATTATTTACCAAACAAACCTACTTCAGGCCCCTGGTTTTCTTTTGACACACTGCCTCCTCACAAATGGAGGGATGTAATTTATGAAATGGAAGCATGGATTGAATCGAAGATGACAAGACCTAATGCAGGTCTCAAATAAGTTTTAAAAGAATTTGTCTCCATATTCACGGGTTCTCTTCGAGAATGGTATCAAAGTTTGGGAGACTACATAATAATGGTTTTTCTCAATCTTCATAGTGCAGGAAATGCCTTAGGAGAAATTCATAAGCAGTTCATTAGAGATTTTTCTCACTATGAGAAAAGGATGAAACAAGAATTCTTTGATATGAAGTATTGTTCTCTCAAACAAAAAGATCTTGATCATCACTATCAGAGGATGTCTAAAAGATATTATATGCTAAATGGTTATAATGATTCTAATCTCAGATATACTTATATCTCTTCCTTGCCTCAAGAACTGCAACCAGAAATTCAAAGAATGATTACTCAATCAAGAAAAGAGATTTCAGACATTTCACTGGAGAGATCCATCAGTACACTCTGTTAGCTCTTAAGAAGCTTTGTGAACAACATAATTTCTTGTAGAATATCTTTAACAATAAGAAACTTGCAAAAAGGGCCTGTAACAAGTCCTATATTGGCATTAAATGTAAGGATAAAAACTGTGACTGCAGATCTCATAAAAAGAAGAATCATTTCAAGAAATTTCACAAATCTTCTAAGTGCGAGAAACAAGCAAGGAATAAAAGATTCAAATTCTTTAAAAGGAAGGTTTCGTGCGGAAAAACAAAAAATTCTGATAGATGTTTCATTTGTGGACAAAAAGGGCATTTCTCTTGAAATTGTCTTAATAAACCACAAAAAGCACAAAAGCTTGTCCAACAGTTTTCTTACAGCCTTGCTGATGCAGATGTTGAATCTCTATACTCAGAACAAAAAGAAGCTGATCCAGAAACAAATTTGCTCTTGAAGTTTCTGATTCATGTTCTGACTCTTCAGAATATTCAGATGAAGATTATCTCTCTGTTTATTCAATCCAAAAATCTCATGGAAACACTACTCCATTAGTCAATATTTCCATCTTGTCGTCCAGATATGATAGGCCCATTTTTGTTATTGGGCTTATGGATACAGGAGCCCAAAAGACATGATAAACCCATCAATTCTTCCTAGTTCTTCTTGGGAACTTCATCATGAATACTTTAAGGTAGCTGATGGTCAAATATTTTCAACTTCACTTAGAACAAAGCATCATGTTGGTATTCAATTATTTCCTGAGTGCATTGTCTAGACCAAGGTCCATGGCTCAGCCCTTTATGATAAAGACATTCTTGTTGGTTTTGATATCTATAAATTGGCAAAGGGTCTTCAGATTCTTCCTCAAGAAATTAAATACAAGAATCTCTAAAATCTTACACCTCCACTCTGAAGTTGTTTTCCTTAAGTGAAATTCCTCAAGATTTTCTAAATATCAGAGATCTTCTTAAAAAATCCTGTGCTGACTCTTATGCTCAATTTTCTCATCCATCCCTTTTGTGGAAAAATGAATTATTTTTTATTCTTTTACCCTTTAAACTCAATGAAGACATCAATCCTATTAAAGCTACCTATCTAGGAATGAGTCCTTCAGACTTATCTCTTGCCAGAAAAGAATGTTCTCAACTTCTTGAACATGGTCTTATTGAACCAACCAATTCTCTTTAGGCTTGCCAGGCATTTTATGTAGAAATGAGATCTGAAGTTGTTGCGGGAAAAAAGAGACTTGTCATTTATTACAAACCTCTTAACCGTTTCTTGAAAGATGATAAGTTTTCTCTCCCCAAAATCAATTCTCTTTTTACCCATTTAAATGAAGCCCATATTTTTTCCAAATTTGATTTAAAGGCGAGATTTTGGCAAATAGGGATACACCTTGATGACAGATACAAAACAACATTCTGTATTCATACAACCCAATATCAATGGAAAGTCATGCCTTTTGGACTCAAAACAGCCCCATCACTATTTCAAAAGGCCATGATTTGCATATTTGAGTCCATTTTTCACAGTACTCTCATTTATATTGATGACACCTGCTTTTCTCTTGAGACGTCTAAGCCTATGAAAAACTTTTGGCCCAATTTCAACAGTTAGTTGATCAGCATGGAATAATGCTTTTAGAAAAAAAAAGCATGATTGGACAAAATTCGGTGGAATTTCTTGGCATGATCTTTAAAGAAGGAAATTATCAGTCTGACCCTCACATTGCTCAAGAATTATTGAAATTCCCTGATGAACATCTTTCAATAAAGCAAATTCAACAGTTTTTGGGAATTGTCAATTATCTTCGAGACTTTATTTCATATGCTTCTGTTTATACAAGCTAGCTGCCCAAGATGCTTAAAAAGAATGCTTCACTTTGGGGACCCCTGCAAACACATGTAGTACAACAATTAAAAGTTGTGGCTTAGAATCCTCCACCATTAAAGATTCCCAGTACTGGCAAAAGAATCCTTCAGACAGATACAAGTAATGAACATTGGGGAGCGATCTTGATTGAAGAAATTGATGGAAAAATGCATTATTGTGGTCATTTAAATGGACAATTCAAAGATGTAGAAAAGCATTATCACACAACAATCAAAGATAGTCTTAGCAGTAAAAAATGGAATTAAAAAATTTGAATTCCATGTAATTGGTCATCAATTCACAGTTCAAATGGACAATTCATCTTTTCCAAAGTTTTTAAAGTTCAAAAATAAGTCCATTCCAAGCAAACAATTATTGAGATTAAAGGATTGGTTTGCAAAATATGACTTCTCTATTGAACATATAAAAGGGGACCATAATCTCATTCCAGATTTACTATCTTGACCACTACAAATCCAAGCAATTTCTACAATCACAACTTTTCCTCTAATTTTCATGGCACCCTCAGCTCCTCTTAATGCTCCGTTAAGAAAACTTTTCCTCAAGACACCCATTTTACCTCCCTTGAACAAATTCAAACCTATGCAAAGAACCATATTTTTCTTTTCCTTTCCAAAGTTCTGGAATATAGGAAAATACCCACTGAACCATCTCCTTTTTATAAGGATTATCCTTTTTTGATCACTTTTCATCTCAAACCATCTCAAGGACTTCTTCTACCTTTGGAATTATGGTGTGTTTGGTGTCTCACAGTTTTGTATCATATATTAGTGAAAATACCTGTTATGGAAATGTTCCATTATCTCACTGAGGCTCAAGAATGTGATTCTTTAATATGGACCTTACTAGAATGGTTTGCTCCATTATCATGGTGGCGTAAAGATCTTCAAAGAATAATTGATCAAGAAAACTTGTGGAACAGTTCAGCTCACCATTTTAGCACATGCACTGTTTACATCCTTCATTGTCCATATTTTCAGAATCCTTCTAGGGAATTTTGGATTAGTAATGAGGCCTATGTATGGAGAAATTTTGCTGAGCCTATTCATGAGGATCAAGAGAAAATTTTTCCAAAAAATAAGATTGAAAAAAATAATTTCAAAAAAATTAAAAAAATAATCAATTAAATAAAAAAATTCAAAAAGTGTTATTTAGCCTTCAAAAGCTATTGTGTGATTAATTAATATATTAATGATTGATGAAAATTAAATATAGCACGGTACTAATTTATGTGATTATAAGTTAGGTTTTAATTTTTTATCGCATCTTGTTAGATTTTCTAATCTGCCTCTGTTTAAATGTTATTTATAGATATTAATAAAGGATATTTTAGATTTTGCAATTCTTATGTTCATTTAATTGTTTAATTTTTGCTTTGTTATTGGAATTCAATTTTTAATACTAAATAAAGATGTGTATAATAATCAACAAAATATCAACAATTTCATTCATTAAAACATTCAATCATTATACAATATCGAAAAATAACTTTCACTAATACTCTTAAAACTTAAATTTAATTGATTACTATTAGCCTGTAGGCTAAAAAAAATACTTTTTAAAATTTTTAATTAATTGATTTTTTTTTAAATTGTTTTTTTCAATCCTACTTTTTGAAAAAGTATCTATTCACCTGTTTTTTTCAAAAGTACTTTTCAAAATTGAAAAAATTGAAAAAAAAATAATTTAGAAAAATATTTTTCCGAAAAGTTATGCCAAGCGAAACTTTTGAAATT
The DNA here is from genome assembly GCA_949750685.1 of Vernicia montana. Classification (NCBI taxonomy): domain Eukaryota; kingdom Viridiplantae; phylum Streptophyta; class Magnoliopsida; order Malpighiales; family Euphorbiaceae; genus Vernicia; species Vernicia montana. The sequence continues at coordinate 8,173 of CATKHJ010069869.1, forward strand.
AACGTTATTTCCCCTAATTTTATAGCACACGCATTGCCCAAAGTTTGATCAAGAACTAATTTGACAAAAATTGCCAAGTATGAGGATTTTGATGACAAAAAATGTAATTTTGTCCTGATTTATCTCCGGATGCCAAGTTCGAGAACTAATTTGACCATTTTGCCCTAAAACTCTATGTGTTTCTCTCTCTACACTCATCACATTTATTTATTGGTTGATAGTGACAGATGCTTTATGTGTTTCTCTCTCTCTCTCTATAGTGCTTGAGGGTGAGAGAAGGTGCGGTATATACAAATTAAAAATTAAAAAATATTTTTGATAAATATCATATTCTCTCTTTTAGTATTAAAAAAATAAAATTAAAAAAGAGCTAAAAATAAAATATGGACCTGATTGACCCAACTTGATCTGATCAAACTTTTCTCAAGTCAGTTCGGATCAATATTCATTCAAATATTCACATTTTACTTGAAAAAATGGAATCGGGTCGGGTCAGCGAACACTCCTCTTGACCTTAAATTCTATAGGCACTAAGCTATATATTTTAAAATGCAAGCCATTTTAAATTAAAAGAAAACAAAAAGGAAATAGAAGAGCAAAGAAAAAATAGAGAGAAAAGAAATATATGTAGAAAATGTAGTTCATGATGCATTGTTTATACTAAACATAATATTTATGTTATATTTGAAGGTTATGTACATAGAAAGTGAAGAGGCAAAAACTAATTATTAAATAATAAAAAGAAAATGAAAATACAAAAATTAATTACTAAACAATAAAAAGAAAATGAAAATACAAAAACTAATTACTAAACAATAAAAAGAAAATGAAAAAACAAAAATTAATTATTAAACAAAAAAAAGAAAATGAAAAGATATCATACTTATAAATATAAATTATATGAAATTTAATTTTTAAGAAAAAAAGATAAATAACTTATAGAAAAAATAGCTAGGTAGATGATTCACTTGTTGTCCATGTGCTCAAGCTTAAAAAAAAATTAAAAATATATATACATGATTTTTTTTTTTAAAGTCACCAAAAAACAAATTGAAAAAGAATAGTATAAGAATTCAAAAAGTCTTTTATTTATTATTGTTATATGAAAGAACAATCTATTTAATATTAACTCTTACACATTTATTCTAAAAAAATCCTTATACATTAGTAAATTATTTAACAATAATTATTCAATTAATATTGAATTTTTAAAATATAATAAAAATTAAAAAAATTATACGCATATTATATTAAATATATAAATTAGTATATAGATATAAAAAGATAGTGAGAGAAAAAAATTAAAAATATGTATACATGAATTTCTTTAAAGTCATAAAAAAAGTTCATGAGAAATAATATAAGAAATTAAAAGATTTTATTTATTTATTATTGTTATAAGAAACAACAATCTAATTAATATTAACTCTTACACATCCATTCTAAGAAAATCCTTATGCACTCAGTAAATAATAAATTATTTAACAATTAATGTTGAATTTTCAAATAATAAAAATTAGAAATCTCATTCTAAGAATATTAGGCTATCCACATGTATTTTTATAATTTTCTCTTAGCTTTGAACCTTAATATATAGTATATAGATATAATTGATATTACTATAGATATAACAGATTACAAAATTATTTTCATTTTTTTAAATATATATAGTCTTCTATATTTTTTGTCAAAAATTTATAACAGTATGTTTTTACAATTAGCATTATGATTTTAAAATTGTACTACCCTAAAAAAAAATTAGTGCAACTAAACAAAATATGTTAATTATTAAAAAATAATTAATATAGTTATTTCTAATAAATTAAAATATTTTAATAAAGTTTCTAATTTGTAATAATTATATTTTTAATTTAATTTTGATTTACTTCTTAACTGTTGGTAAATAGTAGATAGTGGGTAATTAAGAATCAGACGGGTCCAATGTTAGCCCGAGTTTGGCTCTCTCAAAATACATATATGATTTGAACAATAAATTCATATTTGATTCTCTCTTTCATGCTAAAAAAAAAAAATACTATTTTAAAATTAACTTTTTGCACACTAAGATATAACCTAATGGTAAGTGCATATACGGTTTGGATAATAAACTCATGTTCGATTCTCTTTCTCTGCTAAAAAAAAAAGTAAGGAGGCTTTTGGTATCACTGCTATTTTATGTTTTCTTTTTTTTTTTTTTTCAAATTTCAAAAAAATAAGTATTAGAAAATATTTTTTAAAAATTATTATTTTTTTATTTCTTTCATCTTTATCCAGAAAATATTTTGAAAACAAAAAGTAGAAAACAAAAAACAATAAATTCTGATTTTCAAAATATCATTTTTGTTTTTAAAAAACAGAAAATAGAAAATGATACTGATTGTACCCTAAATGTTTGGGCTTAAAATTTTTGACTCATTTAAAATATTTACTAATAATATTTTATATTATATAGAAAATAATTATATTATATTTTATGATTAATTATGTAAAATATTTTGAAAATTATATTTTAATGAATAATTAAAATTTTGAGTTCTGGTAATAAGATGTTTGGTATATATGGTTAGGTGTAGAATTAGATAGGGATTTTTACATAAATAACCCAAAAACTAAAAAAAAAATAACTTTTTTAGCCCCTAATTTTTTATTTTGCAAAAATAGCCTAAACTTCTCTATTCATTTACAAATTTAGCTTTTTTTCTTCTTTTTGCTTATCAAAGTCATATTTTTTTCTCTTCACCTATAATTTATTGGTTCAACTTCCTTTTAAATTAAAAATTAATTTAATCATATTAAATTTTATTTATGAAAATTCAAAATGAATTAATTACTAACTTATATTTAGCTTGAAAACTATATAATTCAAAATGAATTAATTTTCTTAGATTTTTCAAATTAGCTAGGTTTTGATTTTTTTTAAAACAAAAAGTATATAATAACAATTTTAGAATTTAAAAAATAATATAAATTAGAAACACTAATTTCTTATTAATACAATGTAATTAGTATCTACTATTATTTATACAAGTTATGAATTTTGAAAAAATTAAAAACTCACAG
>CATKHJ010069876.1:0-16434 GCA_949750685.1 Vernicia montana
CTCCGCAACAAAATGGAGTAGCTGAACGAAAGAATCGTCATCTTTTAGATGTTGTCAGGACTCTATTAATTGAATCGCCTGTTCCTCCTAAGTTTTGGGTAGAAGCACTCACCACAGCCACCTTTCTTATAAATAGACTTCCTTCCCAAGTGTTAGATTTTGAGACTCCATATTTCAGGCTTCATCATCGCAATCCTACTTACACACATCTTCAAATTTTTGGGTGTGTTTGTTTTATGCATCTTCCTCCAACAAACAGAAATAAGCTTTCTGCCCAATCTATTCGTGGTGCCTTCTTAGGGTATAGTGTCACACAAAAGGGTTATTTATGCTATGATCCAAATTCCAATCGGGTTCATGTTTCAAGGAATGTGTTATTTTTTGAAAATCAGTGGTTCTTTCCTATGACTTCATAGCCAAAGTCTTCTTTTGAGTTCTTGCCTTCCTTTGATGACACTCCTAGTGCTTCTAGTACTCATGTTGAAAGGTTCAAGCCAGGCATAGTATACCAGCGGAGACCTCTAGTGCTGCCCCCTTCCGCACCTGCCTTGCCATCTGTTTCTGCACCGGTCTTACGACGCTCCTCTAGAGTTGCAGGTCCTCCTGACCGTTATGGATTTCCATCACCTAAGACAGGTACATCTACTTCTGCCCTCTCTGCCACTATATCTTCTATTTCAATTCCTACTAGTTACTCACAAGCAATCAAAGAAAAATGCTGGCAACAGGCCATGCAGGAAGAACTAAGTGCTCTTGAAGCTAATAAGACTTGGGAAGTAGTTGATTGTCCTGACGGTGTGACTCCACTTAGATGTAAATAGGTTTATTCAATTAAGGTCAAGTCTGATGGGAGTTTGGAAAGGTATAAGGCCCGCTTAGTAGCTCTTGGTAATAATCAAGAATATGGAGTTAATTACGGGGAGACTTTTGCTCCAGTAGCCAAAATGATTACTATTCCGACGATTTTGGCTATTGCTGCCTCACAAACTTGGAATTTGCACCAAATGGATGTGAAGAATGCCTTCCTTCATGGAGATCTCAAGGAAGATGTTTATATGCGTCCTCCAGCAGGTTTCATTTCTAACTCTACTTCTGCAGTGTGCAAATTGCGCCGATCCTTGTATGGTCTTAAGCAGGCCCCTTGTGCATGGTATGAGAAATTTACTCAAGTTTGCTTTTGTCAAAAGCAAGTATGATGCGTCTTTGTTTCTCCGTAAAACTGAGATTGGTATTGTCATTCTCTTAGTGTATGTTGACGACATAATCATCACAAGTACTGATTCAGTTGTAATTTCTCAACTGAAGCAGCGTTTACAGGACTCTTTTCACATGAAGGACTTGGGCTCTCTCACATATTTTCTTGGGATAGAAATTAATGCTGGTTCGCAGGGTATTTTTTTTTTTGTCACAGCACAAGTATGCACAAGACTTGGTGGCAGCTGCTGATCTCCAAGACTCAACTCCTCTTAATACTCCCATGGAACTTAATCTCAAGCTCCGCAAAAAAGAGGGTTACTTGTTATCAGATCCTGCAGCCTATCGTACTCTCGTTGGCAACTTGGTTTATCTTACAATCACTAGACCTGATATAGCTTACGTGGTACAGCAGGTAAGTCAGTTCATGGCTTCTCCTAGGCACCTACAATGACTGCAGTTTGAAGAATAATCCGCTATATCCATGGCACAGCTTCGCGCGGACTTCTCTATCCTGCTTCTACCTCACTTGACCTTGCAGCATATAGTGATGCTGATTATGCCGAGTGTAGTGACACTACGCGTTCTATTACGAGATGGTGTATGTTTTTGGGACCAGCTCTTATTTCCTGGAAAAGCAAGAAACAAGACCGTGCTTCTAAGTCCTCTACTGAGTCCGAATATAGAGCTATGTCCCAAGCTTGTGCTGAGATAAATTGGCTCCACGGGCTATTGGTTGAGCTTGGTTTTCCTTCATGCAGTCCTACTCCTCTTCATGTAGATAATACTAGTGCAATTCACATTTCTGCCAATCCTATCTTCCATGAACGCACTAAACATATCAAGGTTTACTGTCACTTCATCCATGAGGCTTTTGAGGCTCGGACTATTTCTCTTCCCCATGTGTCTAGCAATCTTCAAGTGGCAGATATTTTTACCAAGGCTCTCACACGGCATAGACATCATTTTCTTACAAACAAATTGATGCTTGTAGATAACTTGCATCAATTTGTGGGGGGATGTCAATAGATAGCCATAATGATAAGTCAACAGCTGTATAATAATTGTAATAATGATAGGTCAACAACTGTATAATATCTATAATTGATATAGGCTATATATTCTCTCATAAATGTGTTAGGAGATTTAGCTTGCCATGTATAGCTTCCTAGGATCACTCCATGTAATTAGCATGTACAGCTATAGTTTCCTTGTATAGTTGGCAATTTTGCTTATATAATGAAAGACCTTCCCAGAAGAGAAGATAATTCGAACCATTTTGATATAAAAGATGAAAATTTTACTTAGATACTTAGTTTGAATTTTGGAGGGAAATGTTGATTTTGTTTTCTGTTGTAAGCTTGTTGTTCCTGCAAGTTAGTGGGGTTAAGTAGAAAAGTAACGATTTCTTGTAAGTTAGAAAAGCTAAGTATGGTTAAGATATGGTTGATAATGGTTCTGATTAAACGCCATTATTTTGTACTTAAAGCTATGTAGTTACTCAACTATATGAGAGTTATAACAATAAATGAAATGTGGCTGGCCTTGTGAGGTTCAGTTCCAGAACCTGTGCAGTATGTTAATGCTGTGTTCTTGGACAGCCTTTGAAGGTTAAACTACAGAACCCATGATTGTTGTGTGTGGCTGTGTAAGCGTGTTTTCCCTCCCAAAATCCAATGCTTTTCTTGGATATTGTTCTTTTGCTGGATTTTTATCGAAGAAAGTGCTGCCTATTATTCTAGCTTGCATGAATTGACATAAAATTAGGGTTAAAAAACATTTTAACATCTTTAGTTTTAATTTTATTTTATTTACATATTAAAAACACTGATACAACAATTCTAAATGTTTTATGTTATTAATATATATGTGTAGTTGTCTTAATCATTCTTATTTTATTTCTTTTGCGCCTCATGCTATTTAGGCATGCGCCTGCGCCTTGTGCCTAGGCTCTAGGACCCCTTTGCGCCTTGCGTCTTTAATAACTACGGGAGATCATAAATTTCTACTAATTATATAGTTTCAACTAAATAAAGATACAAACTAAAGATTCATTGTTTGATAAATATATATATATATATATATATAGTCTAAATATTATTTAAATTCCATTGTGAAATGTTGAAATAAATTATAAGAATTAAGTTAAAATAAGTTAAATTAATATAAACTTATAGGGTTAAAAAACAAGACAAAATCTTTAAAAATCAAAGGTTTATAAAAATTGGCATGCAATATAGTTCGAATGTCCTAAGTAATATTTATACAACAATTTTTATTTAAAATGCTAAACGTTATATGTTGGATTTATTTGAATATTATACATTTTTATCATTATATTGTTTATATATATTATAAAATTCAAATATAATTGCGCTGCACGCAATTTGCAAGCTTGTGTTTATCTGAAATTGAATAAAGGAAATAGCATGGAATAAGCACATTGCAGAGATTTTACCTTCATGATTGCCAGATCATCCATTGGACCATCAGTTATTCTATTATTCACCATTCCCAAAGCATTTCTCAAAGAAATCTGCATTGCAGCTTCAATTTCTTTAGAGCATTCAAGAGCCGTTGAATTGGCAGCAGCAACTACAGTTGCAATTGTCCCCAATTTTGCAGAACCATTCCCACTTAAGGAATTCACAGCCTCTTTATGGGCCTTCAGAACTAACTGAGTTGCTCTGATTGTTGGAAGGCCAAAACAAGAAGTAAACAATTTAAAGAACAGTATCAATAAAAGAAAGCATTTTTCATAAAGAACAAGATCCACCAAATTAAAATAAATTACCCATCAACATTAACAAAATAGAGACCACCTGAAAGAAACTCAAAAACTATGATCCCAATAAAATATACAATTGATTTTAATTCAAATTCACATTTTTTTCTCGGTTCTTGTTATATTCATGTGAGACCATCCAATATGCACTAGACATTCCCCTCAGTTCAAAACAGATTAACAATAGCTCTGCATATAGATTATGATGTTTTTCAACATGGTGGAATTTATTGGAAACATAATGCAAATGGAGGAAGAGAGCTCAATCTTCTAGAGGCCAAAAAAATCAAGGGCAAGAAAAAATATAGTACTAGGCAAAATACACCTAATCCTCAACTAATGAACAAATGATAAGGAGTGGCTTGATTATTTTAGGGGCTAAAGTTGTTAAAACAATCCATCTTTGAAACCAGAATGGTAGAAGGATACCTAGGGACTTCAGGATTTGATGTTAGGAAAAGCCAATTTGGTTTTATGAAAAGCCAATTTGATTTTATGTTAGGAAGAACCACCATGGAGGTAATTTTTCTATAAAAGGCATGTGAAGAAGTTTCAAGAAAAAAGAAAATACCTCAAGATGATATCTATTGATCTAGAGAAGGTAAAAAAAAAATCTAGAAAAATTTACAATGGGTTTTGGAATGGACAGGAGTATCTATTAGAGACACAAAAGTGTTGAAGACTTGAAGTATCTGTATGAAGGGGCAGTCAGCAGTAAAACAATCCAGGGTGACAGAAAATATTTTTCTACCATGGTTGTATTATACCAAAGATTGGTCTTGAGCTCTTATCTTTTCTCTTTGGTCATGGATGAGTTGACACTTGACTTAGTTACACCCTAAAGGATATGATGTTTACAGATGACGTAATTTTATTAATGAAACCTGACTTCAACAGTTAATAAAAAGTTAGAACCATGGAGGAGCACCACGGAGTCTAAAGGTTTAAAGTAAAATTAAAAACAGAGAATATGAACTGCAATTTAGCAATGGAAGGGGAGTGATCAATCCGGGTTTAGCCTAGATGGTGTAGAGGTTTCACAAAGAACACAATTCAAATACCTAGACTCTTATCATTCGAAAGGATGGGGGAGCAGGGGCAGTGGCGCAGTGGGTGTTGGGAGAAGGAATATCACCCATAGGATTAAAGCATGATGGGTGAAGAGAAAAAGTGCAACAGGAGTCTCGTGTAGTAAAAAAACACCAGGCAAATTGAAGCCTTGGAGGGGAATTTTTAAAGACTGCAAATGCTGGGCGGTGAAAAACAACACATTCACAAGAATAGCATGGCAAAAATAATGATGTTAAGATGGATAAGCGAGAATACAAGGATGGAAAGAAGACTAGATGCATTTGTTGGAAGGTGAAAGCAGCAGCAATTGAAGAAAAGTTGAAAGAATGACAATAGAGATAGATGTCTGCATTATTAGAGCAAAAAAATGCATTAGCACAACAGGTTGAGCCGATTGAAAGTATAAGAAATAAGAAAATGAGTTGGACCCAGGATGATGTCCGGAAAGTAATGAAAAAGAATTTAGCAGCTCTAGATCTTTGAAAAAATTTAGCCCCAACACAAGTAGAATTTATGAAAAAGATCCATATAATTTATCCCAGTTAGTTTGATATTAAGGCTTAGATGAATTGAGTTAAGTTGGACAAAAACAAATCAATAGAATTTCTTGCAGTAATGGATGAAATGAAATAAGAAGAATAAATGTGATTAGGAAAAGAGGAAAAGAGGGATCACATTAGGCATGCATGCCTTCAAAACAGAATCAAAGAACTCAATGTTCCATCATAAATAAATAAAAAAACAAAGAAAGGAGAATTTTATAAGTATTTATAGAAACTCTTTTGACTATTTTCCTTATTTGATTCAAAAAGAATTACAACTTCCAAATGAAAGATTATTTGCAAAACCAAATCAACAATTCATACCCAAAGAAAATAACTTACATCTTAAATTCTAGGCTTGATTTAAACTGCTAAAGTACACTAGACATGTAGAAATTGAGGTTTTGTCACTTCTCTCATTAAAGAAAATGACAAATAAGAAGTAAATTTTAATTATAAACTAGTACGGGCTCAACCTACCATATGGCATTTGTTTCATTTTACACATTGCAAAAAAATCCCAGAGAGGATTACAGGAAACTTTAAAATATTGAAAATAGAAATTAGTAGCAAAAAGCTTCTGAGCTTCACTTGGCAGCATTAGGAGGTGATACAGGAATTTTGCAATCCCACCTATAAGTTGTTTCATTTACAAGATCATATGAGACAACATTTTAGAACAATTATAAGACTGCTATCACAATCAGTTGACTCATTTAATTCCATTGCACCAGTTTTCAGTTTTGGTATTTTTTTAATACTTTGCTTCTATTCAGTTTCGATACTTTTCTTTTTTGGGGGTTTTGATTAGGTTTTGAATTTTTAAGATTACTGAAAACCCGAAAGGTCAAATTACACTTCTTAATATTTTATATATCATTTAGGCGCACCACTTTGTATAAATCCATTGTTTTAAGAGAAACAATGGCACATTATATCTCATATTCCACCCTCCCCCCCACTTCTTTTTCTTGTCTAACATAGGTTATACAGTTCTCTCAAATGCCACCATCTTGCAGCTCTCACTTTCTCTAACCTACCCAAAAATTTAATTTTTGGAAGAAGCAATAAATGTACAGGAAAAGGCTATATCTTAATATTAATTTATAAGGCTTATAAAACATTGCGCCACCAATATTGATTATTACATTTTCTACTCTTATACTTGTAAAATGCACCCGAACATGTAGCAAGAAAAAAGTGTTATCAAACCACTAGTAGGTTTATTTATTTTATCTTTTTCTTTTTGTGGTCTTCAGTTGCCCTTTGATCATCTAGACTTTTCTAGCTTTATAAACAGCATAAAGAAACAATTCAGTGAGGTGCACCACATAATAAATTTCAAAATTCAATAATTATCAGATAAGCAATGCCTTACACAAAAGATATGCCTTTTATGGCCTAAATCATAAAGGATAGGCATGCATGGATGGTGCCTTTAAGTGCACATAGGCAAATCTACCTCACCTAAGGACTAGAAAGCAGTTAACTCTTGGTGCCTTGGACCTTGGGCCTAAGGCACACTTTAGTCATTGAGTCAAACCAGGAGGAAATTTAAAAATAATAATAATAATTTCTTTTAAAAAAAGGAGGAGAAAATTCAACACAGTAAAGCTACAGTAACACCAAATATCAGTTGAGGGAATTCGTTTAAAAGTTTCATAACTAGATCTTATTACTTGGACAGATTGAGCTCTAAGTAAAAGGCATTCCCAAGCCTGGCCCATAATCACCTCTAAATACTAGCAAGTCAGGAAAATGATTTTTGTCCTATACCAATTGACCATAGCATTCACCCTTAGAAGTTGTGGTATTTCTTTGAAACTAAATACACCAAATCACTGTAAACATATTACATGTTTCCCTTTGCTCCACTTCCCCACAAAATCATCAAGGAAGATGTCTTCTATGATCGCTAGCCTAACCATCATAAAAAAACTCAAAACCTATTCCAATATGACTTGGAAACAAAGCAGCACAAACAACATAAGTTGAATCTCACGTCATGGTGGGATAGAATACATACATCAAAAGCATAGTGCCAAATGAGGGCTTGTTACGTACAGCAGATTGGTGTAGTTAATCCCCTTCAGGATGACTCATCACATAAAAGTCTTCAGTTCAAGAGAAGCTTTAACTTTTCAAATGCAATTAGTAAAAGGAGGATGCATTAGGAAAGGAAATTAGATGTGGACAGAAGGATGAGGGATCTATAAGAAAACACTGATTCATACAATCTATATATCCTGCTACCCAATTGTGATGAAGGATGAAACAGGAAATTTTTGTCACTATATTCAATAAAAAATTTTAAAAAGATAAAAAAATTCAAGATAAAGGGACTCCATCTAAATTGACAAAACTATGGTAATGTGCATCATGAAAAGTAGAATGAATAAGAAAATTTATTTTCTAGCAATTATGCTTCCACTCAATCATTTAATGCAATTCTAACCCTATGAGGGATGCCGATGGAAACTTGGACATATTCATAGTGCAAGGTGAAAGGGTAGGCACGCACCTAGAAAAAAAAAGAAGGAAAATTCAAAACCAACACTTGGTATTCATAATAACTTCAATAAATTAACTTTATTTAACCAGATTGGAAAATTTAAAATAATCTTCAAACAGTCAATTTAAATTTAAAAATCTGACCACCAAGAAAAAATACCTATAGAAACACACAAGACTTAGACTTGATAAAAAAAAAAAAAAGTAGAAAGAGTGTAAAAGATATTTGTTAGCATAATTGTTTAAGGAAAAAAGAAAAAGAGGTGGACAAAAAAAAGAAACAGAGAAGAAAAGACAAACAGATAAATAGCAGCCAAGGGAAGGGAGCAAGAGAAACAAAGAATATTAAAAACAAGGTAGCAAGAGAAAAAATTCAAGGTGCATGGATACCAGAAATGGAAGGATCAGAAGCCAGAAACTCTAGGACTAGTGGTTCGTCCAACTATATTTTGGTTTCCAGCACGTGAAATGGCATTTTCAGCAACTTTATTGTGCTATCCATGCTGGATTCTGATAGACCAGAAAATTCTAAGTCTAGTTGTAGTGACATTTACAAAAAAAAAAAAAAATGAGCTCACCATAGTTGAAGATTTTTGAGGCACACCATTCTTGAGCCTTGTGCCCACCTGTTAATGGTCTAGCCAGCACTCCGTGCCTTGCACCACTACTAACTACTCAGGGGCGGACGCAGAATGGGATATCAGGGGGGGGGGGGGGGAGGGGAGGAGGGCAAAATTTAAATAGTAGAAAAAATTTATAAAATGTATTCCATCAAACAATATATCAATTCTCATTCTAATAAGAAGTGACAAAATTAGTGAACTAAATTCAGCATAGTTAACTAAATTACATCTTTATACTAATTTTTAGCAATCATCTTTATATTAATATGATCATCTATAATTATTTAAATTGCTTGACAAAATTTTTGTAAAGTCTTATAATCATCTATAATTGTAAAATTTAGCATCTTTAAATTAGTAGAAATTATAATAATAAATTATAATTATAAAATTTAGTATAAAAATAATAATAAATTATAAAAATTATATTGAATTGCTTATAATAATAAATTATAATTGTAATTGTACAATTTAGTATTTTTAATTGCAATTAATATAAAGCTTTAATTCAACATAAAGATGATTATTCAGTATAAAAATTTATACTAGATAATTATAACAATTTAGTATAAAAATTATTGTTAAACTACAATTTTATATTTCTTACATTTTATCAAATAATTTCTATAAGCAGATTAAAAATTATTAAATAGATTATAGATTATACTGAATTCAGTTCTATAAGCAATTTCTTTTTGTTTGAACTTAATTTCAAAAATGTTCTTTTTATTTGATGATTTAGTACAGATTTAGTGCAAATTTAATTGTAAAATTTTTGTGGATAAAAAATTTTGGGGGCCAAATATAATTTTTTAAAAAAATATGTATAGAAAATTAAAAATAAATAAATAAATTGGAGGGGCTAAATATAATATTTTTAAAAAATATATATATAAAAAATTAAAAAAAAATAAATTGAGGGGGCCAAATATAATTTTTTTAAAAATATATATATATAAAATTTTAAAAAATTGAGGGGGGGGGCCTGACATACTGTAGGTCCACCCCAGCAACTATGGGCATATTGACCAAGGAACTAAAAATGTATCACTTACAATCTTGCCATCTTTTTAATTTTGCATGCGAATTCCAATATAGTTCCCTCAAACTTCCAGATCTGAAATTCCTACCATAAAACTTCAACAATGTTTGTTGAAACCTCAACCAAGCCAATCAAACAGAATCAAATACAACCAAGATCTATGCCAAAACACCATCATGCATATTGTACTTTAATGCTAGATCTGCCTTGCAAATATAGTCCAAAACCTCAGCCATCAATCTAATTTGCTAGCAATCCTACACCAACCAAGGATTAAGAAAATCGCCTATAAGATTATGAAGGCAAGGGTGGAATACACAAGGTTCTCCTTTGTTTCCATCAAATCCAAGTCTAAATATGCCATAAGATTCTAGCAAAAAAGAAACCTCATTACTTAAGCTATGCCAAAATATTTACTGCCTTTTACCTTTTTCATGCCTTCCACTTTAATCAAAATGATCTAGGTGCATCCACAAAACTACATTAATAGTTGCAACCATATTAGATGAACTTTCATCAACTTATATTTGATTGATGTCATATATTTTTTTTTCCCATGAATTTCTTACTGCTTATTTTATCCTGTCCTGGAAGCTCTAACAAATCTATTACTATATATAAAAGTATGCTAAAGGGTAAAACTTTTGAGCAGACAAAAAAAGACGATTAAATTTTAATGAATGGACAAAAAAGGCCATTTTTAATTCCTAATACTCCTAAATCCATATAGATTCCTGTTTGAATTAAGAATGAACGTATATAATCCTTATGGGACTTCTTATGCATTTTAATTATATTCAGTAATTAACTTTGTTCTGTCATAAGCAAAAAACAGTATAAAGCAAGAGCTTTGATGTTGGGAAATTAAACCAATTCTCATAGGATAAGAGATTCTCACTTAGTTTTCTTGTCTCTATATCCTTGGTGAGTCAGGAAATCCCATACAAGACCAAAGATAATAAGCACGCGTGTGAACTTCTCTAGCAAGAGTATTGATTTACAACAAATTCCATTGCATAAGTCAAAAATAAGTAGGAATATACAGCATTCAAGACATTCACAAACTAACATACATTCTACACAACTAATAAATCGCCAAATTAACATTTATATGATTTCTTTATGCTTTCATGCTATAGAATTTTTTTAGAATGCACGTTTAACATATAACAATCCATGATTTATGGTGATATTTAGCTTAAAACTTGTTACTTCTTTACGAAAATTCAATACATGAACATCAGTTTGGTTTTTTCTTTTAATTATTATAGGATGATGGTGTATCTAATACAGTATTTCTTCTTGGATTATGTTAATCTCAAATAATATTATTAATGAATATTTAGGTATGTTTTTATTTTTAACTTATGTTTTTATTTTTAACTTCTAATTGTATCTTTTATTCTTCGTTTATTTCTTTTCCTCCATTGTTATCATACAGATGTTATTATATTCTTATATCATTGGTTTTTTTTTTGGTATGCATATGACTACAGTTCTGAATTGAGATAATAATCTCTATTATATAAATTACAATTTAAAAATATGAAACTAATTATATTAAAGAGAAATATGTTCAGTGTTCACAAGTTAAAAGTAAAAAAAAAAAAACATGTACAATGCACATGATATAATGACTAGTAAAATCAAAAGTTCTCTTCAAAATGTTGCAAAGATGATTAATTGTTATCATGAGAAAAATATTAAAACAAGAGAGTGCTTTACACCAAGTAAGCCTGATACTGAAAAGAAAAGGCAAGAGAGAGAAAAGATAAACCAAAAACCCTAGTGAATGGCAAGTTATGTCCCTAATTTGACTGGATACTTTTTTAACTACTGCATTCCAAGCTGTTAGAATAACATTGTTTCAAACATTTAATGGATGAACAACAAATCTATAAACCAAAAATACCATCTAAGAAGAATATCCTTCAGCTCATTAGATAGGGCACATTACAAAGGAAAAACTTACTGTAAAGTTGCTACCCATGCTCTAGCCGCACCAGGAGTCTCAGCACAAAGGAAGTAGTCTTTTTTTTGTGGAGTACCAATATCTACATTAAAGTTAAGCAGCCAATTGTAGCTATTCCAATTCTACTATACAATATTTGTCTATATTTCAGAAAGGAATAGATAAATTGATATGGATACAGAAACAGCATCCGTCGTACTTTGGAAGTCCACTAAAGCAGATAAAAACAAAGAAGATTGTTAGTAATTAATCAGAATTTTAAAAAAAAAAATTCTAATAATGGAAATAAGAAGCCTTTTATAAAAAGGAAACGCCAAATCTTACTGGAAGTTCACAGGAGAAACTGTTATTGTGCTATTTGCATCAAAGATGATAGTTCCCTTCACAGTGGGCTCATTTCTCCTAGTCCTAAAGCAAGTAGAGAAAAAAGGAAAGTAAAAAAAATCAATGAGATCCTAGGAAATATAGTGAAGCCAGGAAAAGAAAAATGTGTAACATATACTGACTTGTATTCCATTTTTCCAGTTGTTGGGTCCAGGATCACCCATCGCTCATTCCATTTTCTCAGCTATTAAAGTCAAAATAAAAGTAAATTGTGAGGAGAAATAACAATGACCCAGCAATTTGTAAATCTTCAGAGAAAATGAAAATGATCCAAGATGAAAAAAGAAATGCCACAAGCAATCTTGAAATTATAAACCTAAATTAGACGAACAAAATGAATTGTGCTTAACATTCAGCTCAATCCAGGTTTTTTTTTCCAATAATAAAAATAGTTCATTGCATAGAACAAAATACCTAAAAACATATCTTTCGATAAATTCAGATTCACCAATCCACATATGAATTTCAAATGATGAAAATTAAAGAAAAGTAAAACAGAGAAATGAAAAAGGAAAAGGGAAAGGATGATACAGTTTCAGATCGCTTGAGAAGTGGACCCTGCAACAAATTCCTACCAGAACCGGACGCCAATTGCCGCTTGATCCTCTCCAAACTGTTCTCTGCGTCCACTGCTCTCTGCTGTATTTGCAATTAGTTTGTTTAAGCATCATATAATGTTCATAAAGAGACATATAAAGAGAGAGAGAGAAAGAAAGGAACTGACCGTAGAAGCGCCATTAGAGGCCATTGATAATCAAAATTCACAATCGAAGAGAACTAATACAGTGAATTTAGAGAATCGGGGTATTTGCACTTGGAAGCCACGTCCAAAGCGGAAAAATAAAAATCTACTCAAGGCTGTTAGGTTTGTCTCATGGACTTGCCGGTAATGCTCAGTTTTTTTTGTTTTTTTTTTTTTTGGGGTCCACTATAGTACGGTAATCTCGTTATTTCCAGTTTTGACTTTCTAACATTGCGATAATCTACAGTTTTTTCAATTTCCTAGTCCCTGCCAACTGCATAACTCGTATTGGTTTTTTTTTTTTTTTTTTTTTTTAGGGAGTATTCGTATCGGTGTTATTTAGAATTGAAACTTAAGAAATTGAAAGCACTCGCATATTGTAAATTGTTTGGGTGATTTTGGAATTAAGTTTAGACCTTGATAGTGTTCTATCTAGATAATAAGTTGAATCTCTCCTGGAATTGGATTTGTGCTTGGCCGGATGTTTTTGACCTGCAAGATGATGAGCAAAACAAGAGAGAGCCAAGCTAAAGATCATCTGATATTTAAGTTAGTTCCTTGTGGCTTAAAGAAATTTAAGGAAGAAGATGACAATTTTCTTTTTGAGAAAATATTTTTAGTGAGAGAAAGAGACGAGAGAGTAAAAATTTTAATTTATCTTATAATTGTGTTGAATGCTTGATTTGTACCCACATTCGCAAGCCTTTATATGAGTTTGGTGAACAGGTGGCAATATTTTATTGGTGCTTAGATCATGTCAGGTGTGGCAGGTTTGAACCATGCTCTAGGTGGTTGTGTCAGGGGATTGTACTTGAGTGCTTTGCTAAGGAAGTCTCCTTATTCATCCCTATACAATGGATCATCGCTCTAGTGAGGTCAGCTCGCCAGGGCCCTGCAGCTGAGCTGCTCGTTGGGCTTACCGGTGTAGCTCTCTTGATTAGGCTTCACCTCCTGTGTTGGGCTAGCAAAGGTGAAATGGGCTATCCATCTACTAAGTCTAATTAGTATCCTCATATTTTTCCCTTATCAGAGGCTCCTTACTCTGCTGTTCGCGAGGTCGTACTTCACAACAGTAAGAGTAAGGCCCTCACTTTGCCCACAGGCTTAGTAAGGGCCCTTCTTGAACAGCCTATGTTTAATCAAACATCATCACCAGCAAGGGGAAAGAGGCTCTGAGAGGCTTTCTAAAACCTAATTACTAAAGGGGAAAAAGGGATTAATTAATTAGTATAAAACCCAAAAATAGAAAAGAAAAATAAAACCTACCTACTGGAACTAGAAAATACGGAAACAAAACAACCTATCTAAATCCCAAAAATATGAAAATAAAAAGAAAAATTAAATTGAAATGCCCAAACTGCCCCCATGGGGCGCAAGCCAGAGTCTGCGCCCCTAACAAGGGGCGTAGGCTTTGGTGTGCGCCCCTGCCATGCAGGGTTCAACTTATATCTCCTTCAATTATGCTTCAAATTCATTTCTGATGGCTTTTGTGGCTTCTTCAAGGTTCTTATATATGACAATCGCTTTCAGATGACCCATATAACAACAAAAAACTCAAAAATACGTTAGAACAATCAAAGAACATAAAAGAAAATGCATGAACATCATGCAAGTGCCCACGCACTCTTGGCGTGCAGGGTATAGAGGTTTTAGACCTCTTTTGGCTTGCTTCCGTTATGTGTATGATTCTTATGTGCGTGCATTGCATATACAAGTTATGAATGAACTAAAAACAACTACAATTCAACTAATTACACATGCCAATAAATAAAACATTGAAATTATAAAGCGAAAATAAAAAGGTTGAGCCTAAGTGATCAAGAACTGGTCTTGATCCTTCTGGATTTTGCCAATCATCCATAAACATATATATGAAGAAATTAACATGCATGCTTGAACAAAAAAACATAAAATTTACAAAATTGAAAGAAAACATAATATAAATTAAGAAATTGTAAAATAAACACAAATATATCAAAAACCCCACAAAGTCACCCTATCCCTTGGCCTCAGGATCTGAGAGCAGTGAGAATCCTTGGGTGTGGGAGTCACAGCCCTTAGGCAAACAGAAACAATGTACCTTGATTGTGTTATTCTAGTTCTTGCTTCACAATAGTGAATTGGTGTTTATTGATTTGTGTTTTGGTATGTATGTTCAGAAAATCCTTTCTGGAATTCAGAGAAGAAGCTCTAGAAAACTTAGAAACTCTCCAAAAATGATCATATTAGATTCCCCCTCAAATCAGAAAATATTTTTCCCTTTTATATTTTCTTTGATTTTTTGAATTTTAAAGTTAAAAATTGATTTTTGAAGGCTAAAAGTTGTTTTAGAGGATATATGATCCTCATCCTTAATCCCCTCGAATTAGGGATGGTCAAACGAGATTTTTAAAGTTCAAAAATTTAAAGGACTTTAAAAAAATAGTCTAACAGAGAACAAGGGGCACACAAGGGGGTGTGCACCCCTCGTCCTGCCCCACAAGGGGCGCAGGCAAAGGACTGTGCCCCAAGCAAAGGGCATAGGACCCTGTCCCCTGTCCTTTCAAAACTTCAGATATCAAAATATAATTTTTAAGGACCAAAGTGTAATTAAAAATTTATTTTCAGTCCCTAATTTTCAAAAGTTATTTTCAATTAGATCCAAAAATTTTCAATTATGCCCCAATCTTTTCCAATTTAAACCATTTTCTAAAATATTTTTCAATTAAGTCCAAAATCTTTCAATTTAGCCTAATTTCCCAAAAGTATTTTCCAATTAAACCCCAAAACTTTTCAATTTACACTAAAATACCCATTGTGAATCAATTCCAAGAGAGAAACAAACTATTCATCATCATCGGGCTTGTAACACCCCAAATGTCTGAAGTCACTAGAGACCTAAATATAATATAGAACTAAGTAAAATAAGGGAAATGGGAAAGAAAATATAAAATTAAGGAACCGAAATCCTAAAAAAAGATACAGATTCGGAAATCGAGACATTAAGTATGAGTCGGTAAATTCCAACCTTAGAAAGGATTTTAATATTTTATTTGGAGAAATTAGGCAAATATAAAGATATTAGAAGCAATAAAACTCAAAAATTAAGTTAGAGTTAAGCATAAAAAATATTTAAGCGAAACCGGTACGTTAAGTACGTAACCGAGGGATTTCGATTCCCGAATTTTTCATAGATTTTAACTTAGTAAAATTTGATAGAAGAATAATTAATTATATTGTTAGAACCCTAAGTTTATGATTAAAAATATTTATAGACAAAAATTACAAGGTTTAGAGTAGTTTTAAGCAATAAAGGACAGAATGGTCTTTTGTGTTTACAAGATAATTATTATTTTGACTAATGCATAAAAAAAAAACAGAAAATAAGTGTCCAAAGGATATATATATCTATTTATATTGGTGGACTAATGAAGGGCTATGATTTTGCCAAAAATCCATATGAATTATATATATATATATCCTTTGGACACTTATTTTCTGTTTTTTTTATGCATTAGTCAAAATAATAATATATATATAATTCATATGGATTTTTGGCAAAATCATAGCCCTTCATTAGTCCACCAAT
>CATKHJ010069896.1:0-17581 GCA_949750685.1 Vernicia montana
TTTTCTCACCGACAGATTGCCGAAAAGACGCGTCGGCAGATCCGAAATTACACCGTAAATGGGCGAAAATTCAAACGTTCACCAAAATTCACAAATGAGATACCGAATCGAAGCTTACGAGATAACGAGTCCAACAGTACAAGAATCGTCGGAAACGGAGGCCGGAAAGTCGACGAAACAGTGGTCGGAAGGATTCTAGCCGGCGACCGGTTCGGCGGCGCGTGCGGCGGCGTCAGGCGGCGGACGGCGACCGGGTTGATGGCGTTGGAAAGATCTCGGCTCCCTCTTCACGGTGGTCCGGCGCGTGTCAATAGGCGGCGACGGCAAGGCGGCGATAAAGGCTGATCTTCTTTCCTGCTCTCTCTCTCTCTCTCCTCGGTTCCGTTTCTGCTTCTGCTTTTTCTGCTGACTTTTTTCTTTTTTTTTTTTTTATCCTTATCTCCTTTTAATTTCTGCCTCATCTCTTATATATATATATATATAAATAATAATAATAATAATAATAATAATAATAATAATAATTAAAAATCTAAAATCAAATTTAATTTTACTCTTTTTCAAAAATTAATACCCGATAATATTTAGTCAAAATTCGGGGTATTACAATCTAGCCTGAGATAAGAATTGAAAGCCGTACCGGACAAAGAATAAATTTGAAAGCCCATTACCAGGTGAAAGACAATTAAAAGAAATCCACCACGAGGCAAAGAAACAAATTTGAAAGCTCATTACCGGCAAAAGATAATTGAGAAAAACCCTCCACGAGATAATAATTGAAATCAAACTAAACCTGTAATATATCGGAAATTGAAATCTCAATATGAATTATAATATAATTATACTTTGATACTATGTTAAGTTTTTAATATAAATTTGGGAGAACCAACTTTAAAAACTAGCTTGTTAAGGTTGGAGAGTCCATTTTTATATTAATCACTTAATATGTTTGTATTTAATCAATGTGAGACATTTTCCCATATTATATTCTTAACATCAATCTTAATGATCCAAATAATAAATTTAACTCAAATTCAAATCCAATGTTAAAATTCATGTTATCCAAACCGACCACAAATGAATTTTAAATATAAGGTTCAATTTTTTTTTTTTTTTGTTGTAATTTGCATAATTATAATTGTTGTTTGATTTCTTGTTTCAGTGTTTTGTAATTTAAAAAAGAAAAAAAAATTGTTTCAATGTTTTGTCCAATGATTTTTTTTTTTTGTCTTTTTAAGGATAATTAAATTTCTGGATCCAGTTAATTATTATGAATTAATAATAATGCCATTGAAAGACAATTTGAACGTTTAATAATATCAATATGAACTCAAACGAAACTCGATTAAATGCACATAAATTTTTTTGTTACTTAATTATGTTTATGTGATATTATGGTACATATAAATTCATAAAAATATTATGAACATGATTAATGAAATAAGGTTAATAAACTGCATCGATGTCGATTACAACAATGTACATAGTAAAAGAATGATAAAACGATCATTTCGCAAAAATTGTCGAAATGGCGAGTCAAATATAAATGAATATATGAAGCAAATAGAATGCCCAACTATGTAATAACATGACTAGCCCACTATGGTTGATAAAAGGAAAAAAAAAATTAACTTGAAATAGCATAAAAACAAATGGTCAAACTAAATGAATGAAATGGACCCCACAATTATTATTAGTCAAAAATTATTATATAAGTAATGAGCTACATGGAAATTTCCTATTAATAAATATATGGTCATATTTATTTAAATATAAAAGAATATTATAAAATCAAAATTTGGTTAAATTACTAGCCATTGGATTAATCTAAACAAATCAATACCATTCATTTACTTAAAGTTTATCCAAAAAAGAAATTTATAGTCATTTTTTTCAAATGATGGCCAACCCTTCTAGCACTTCACCATAGCTTCACAAAACTTCAAGGTAACTTCAAATCTTTATTTCCAAATTTCATTTTAAACTTGAATAATTAAAGTTTTATGTTAAAGTTTAAAGAAATTATTCTATTTCCTTTCTTTCCATGGTTCGCCCTATGAAGGTAAAATTGAGAAAATTAATTATTTTTATTTTTCTGATATTTATGGGTGTATTGTGAAGTGAATTGAAAGAATTGATGAGTTGATTGAATTTAAATTGTATGATGGATCTTGAATTGATTATTGAACTTGAATTGGGAAACCTAAGTTTTGAATTGAGTATAAACTTTGAATACCCATACTGACAATTTAGAGGCCGAATTTGGGAAAGTGTAAAATATGAAATTTGTAATTTTTTTTTTTTACCTTAGTTAGAGGCCCATAAAATATTTTTGTGAAATTCTTTATGAGCAATGAGATATGCCTCTTGTAAGGGAACTGACCCGGATTTGGGGGATTTCTAAGTAAATTCGGACTGTTTGAACCTATAGAGGAATTTATAAATAAGATTTGGATATAGTCAAAACATACAAATTGTAGATAAATGTCTCAAGTATTCACATGTAAAAGAAATTTAAAAGATTTACTGTGTACAAAGAGAAATCTTACTTGAACTGAAACTGATCCTGTTTAGAGATTGAATGGGCAGTCCGAAATGGAGTAGCCTAAAATATGGATTTAGAGACTGAATTAAGTCAAATATAAAATATAAAAATTGATAATTGATATGTGTATAAACTCTGTGTAAAAGAAAATTTAAATTGGATATGTGTATTGTGAAATGTGACCTAGTAAAAGTGATAAGGTATGAAAACCTTTGTGATCTAACACAATTGATAGACTTTAGAATATATCTCATGAATTGAACATGATAGAGACTGAATTAGAAAAAACTAAAATCTAGTTAAATGATCATTAATATATCTATAATTGATCCACAAAAGTATTTGGTAAAATTTCAAGTGTAATATGAGAAATAGAGCTTGTTCTATAACTGACTTTGTACTTGGATTCAAATTGCAAACTAGATTAGAGATTTTAATTTGAGGATGTTAAAGATAGAACTGGGTTAAACTCAACACATATGAAATTTTCCTTAATGTCTCTAGTATCTATCAGTAAAAGAAAATTACAATTGAAAATATAAATATTGAGTTGTACTCAAAACAGTGTGACAGGGTCAATCTACCTTGTAACATAAACAAAATTAAATTGAAATAGTCACCAAGTTTTCTATGAATTGAATTCTAAGTTCAATTTTGGTTATGTTGTAAATGTGTATGTCTAGTTTTAAATACAAAAAGAATCAATTCATTTGGAATAGTAAATATTGAGAAAATACATAAATAAGGTGATAAGGTCTAATGACATAACAAAACAATGAATAAAATATAATGTGATAAAGTTAACAAATGTAAATTTATTAATTATCTATATATGAAAAAAAATGAGTAAATGATTAATGAGAATAATGAATATAAAATTAAATATGATTATTAAATATGAATCTAATGTCAAAGTATATTGAATTGCTAAAAAGCAATTAATGAACATTACAATTATACGTTAGGCCGTCCGGCTAGTAATTGAAAATTTAATAGAAATTTATTGTAAATTATTATATGTGCATATGTATATTATAATTAATACATTGACTTGCATTGACAATGAATATTAGTAGTAGAGTTAAAATGAGAATAATCAAATCAATAAAGTAATTAATAATTTTTTATTATATGGTATACAGGATGTGGTTCAACGTATAACCTAAAGGAGATAGAGGTTATGGAGATTGAGGAGTATCGTTACCGATTGTAATCTTACATTTCTTAAATAAAATAATTATTTGAATTATTCTTTTCAATGAGGCATTTGGATTATTTACTATTAATTAAATTATTTTTAATGAGGCATTCGGCCTAATTATTGTTATTGAATTCTTTTATTGAGGTATTTGGCCTATTATTAACATTTGACTGTAAGTATTAAACTGTACTCCATTTAAACACTGTAAAAACATTCACTTTCCATATATCGATTTTTTCACCGAAATAAATCATTTTCTGATATTTTTTATTTTTAAATAATTAAAAGTTAAATTTTACTTATATATTATTCAATCTCATTAAATGTATTGCTAATTCAATATCAAAGTGTGTGTATATATATATATAGCAACTACTAATTTGAAAATGAAATTTTATAATTAATAAAATTTAAATTTTACTTATACATTATTAAATTTCTTTAAATGTGTTGCTAATTCAATATCAAAGTGTGTGTGTATATATATATATATATTTTGCAACTACTAATTTGAAAATAAAATTTTATAATTAATAAAAATAAAATTTGGCTTATACATTATTGAATTTCCTTAAATGTGTTGTTAATTTAATATCAAAATGTGTGTGTGTATATATATATATATATATATATATATATAAACCCTTTAAATCGGTTCTAGTTTTGGTTCTTCGGTTCAGGATGGTTCGGTACGGTTCTCAGTATGGATAACTACTAATCTCTAGAACTGTACAAAAAAAAAAAAAAAATCGGGATGATTCGGTTCGGAGAAAATCAAATGGTCAACGGATATTTTTCGGTTCGAATTTTCGGTACAGTTCGATATCTCCAAATCCCGTGCTCAGCCCTACTAAAAATTTTAAATTTTAATTTTTAAAAAAAATTTCAACCATTTAATTTGCATTCAACGGTAAAAATCGTGTTAACATGATTAATCATGTTGATATCAACTATTTTAAAATTTAAATTACTAAACAGTATATGATGGTATTTACTTACTCCATTTTAATTTTAAAAATATATTTACTTATAGGAATGATTTGTGTTTATTAATTGTAAAAAATAAAAATTTTAAAATGTAAAATGTTCATTAAAGGTTTTATATTGTATAACCCACAATGTTTTTACTCATTTAATCTTTAATAAATAAATTAAAAAAAAGGGTTTGAGGAGTTAATTTAATTTTCAATAACCAAAAAAAGGTTGGAGGGATGTGACAAATTTTTTAAAAAAATTCAGAGAAAGGAGGGCGGTTCCTACTTGTAGGACTTAAATTATTATTATTGTCCAACAAATTAAAGTAAATTACATTTAACAGCCAAGTTGTTGCCACCTCTAACTCAGTCATACTTGGTCTGAAGATTTCTGAATTCTCACCTATTTCGAAACTTCGGACCTTGTGAATGTGATGTTCATTTTCGTCAGCTCAGATTCTGTCAAATACTCTTCATCCACTCCTTCCAATTCCATCATCTATTATACTTACCATCGTTAAGATGATGCCGCGTGTCAGATAGGTCCATCTATGTAAATTTGACAAATATCTAAACTGTCCTTGCAGCCTAAAACACTTGTTTTAATAAAAGATTGCATGGCTTCAATGTGTAGTTCGTATAGCAGGGAATAAGAACTAAGTCCTTTTTCCCTAAATATTAGAAAATAACGGCAAGAAAAGTAGCAAAAGACAAAACCAAAAGGAACTGGTATACAGTGAGAAAGAAAAAAGAAAAAAGAAAAAAAGAAAAATAGAAAAATAGAAATAGACAGAGAGAGAGAAGACTGGTATACACACTGGAGTTTAAATAATCTACTTTTATCCAATTCTAAATTCGGGAAACAAAAGCCCTCTGATATTGAATGTACGGTCTAGATAACCGAATCACATTATTTTTCAACATCGTGATTTTCACCATTAGAATTTGATTATGCAAATCTGACGGTGGATTACGAATACATCAGTTTACCTTATTGTGCAAACATTAACTCCTTAAATTTCCCCAAACTGTTCCATTTAAAAAAAAAAATTTCCCCAAACTGTTCACCTCTATCTGTGTCACTCTCTCTCTATCTCGTCTTTGTTTCTTAACAGCCCATATCTTTCTCTCTCTCTTCTCTTCTGACTCCTCTTTCATTCTCTTCTTTTATCGTTTTCTTCACTTAGATCTCTCTGTTCTCTCTCTCTCTCTCTCTCTCTCTCTTTTTTTTTTTTTTTTTTTTTTTTTGTTGTTGTTGTTGTTCTCTCATTTGTTTTCTCTCCGATGCTAATCGGATCCCTGAGAGAAATTTTAACACCGTCCGATGTGTAGACTTTGACTAGTACTGATCAGATACAGCTGGGGAGCAGTTTTGCAAGATGGGGCAGTGTTACGGCAAGACTAATCCAACAAATGAAAATGACGGAACAACCACCACAACCACAATAGTCGCCACCGGTGATCGGAACCAGACGCCCTTGCGACCATCGACTCCACGTAACGGCGTTCCGTCGGTGAAGAACACGCCAGCGAGGTCCTCTAACCCCAGCCCATGGCCTAGCCCCTATCCACATGGCGTTTCGGCCAGTCCACTACCGGCAGGCGTGTCGCCGTCTCCGGCGAGGGCCTCTACGCCGAGGAGGTTCTTCAGGAGGCCATTCCCTCCTCCATCGCCTGCAAAGCACATAGCCGCTTCGCTGGCTAAGAGGCTTGGTGGTGCGAAGCCCAAAGAGGGACCGATTCCTGAGCACGGTGGCGCAGAGCCAGAGCAGCAACAGCAGTCGCTGGACAAGAGTTTCGGCTACAGTAAGAATTTCGGAGCTAAGTACGAGCTGGGGAAGGAGATAGGGAGAGGGCATTTTGGTCATACTTGCTCGGCCAGAGTAAAGAAAGGGGAACTCAAAGATCAGCCTGTTGCTGTGAAGATCATATCGAAAGCCAAGGTACAATGTTATCAATTTTTGTCACTTTTGATCATTTTTCACTCACCGTATATGTCTTTGTATAACACTGTAATTTATTCATTTGATCTGTGAAGCTGTGCTTATTGGTATTGTATTATGTTTTGATTGGGGAACTTATGAGTCTTGTCATCATGAGCTCTATTGATGTATGATTTTGGAACTTCATTTACTAATGTTGCTGTTGCTAATTAATATACAATTTCCTCTTTATTATTGATTTTTAGTGAATGCAGCAATAAGTGGAAGGTAATATGATGGAAATTTTTTTTATGTCCTTATGTAGTGTTTATTGGATCATTGCCTGATTAGTGTTAGCAAATTTACCTGATTATAGATGTATTTGAATAAATTCTTGATATCTTTGGCCAAACTGTGGTCTATTGTCCCAAGACACTGGCAATGTTTTGTGAAGATATTGGTGATCTTGTTCCTTTTAAGTCAATTGTGAAGATATCGGTAGATCTTGTCGCGTAGCCATTGGCTATTATTGCTGTTGATATGGAAACACATTCATGATAATAATTATAAAGGAATAGTTTTTACAGATGGCATGATTGTCGGTACCCATTGTGGATGCAGAAAATTCAACTAGCATATGAGGTATAACAGGTTATGTGCAACTCATGCCTGCCGTGTGTTGCAAAGGTATCCCAAGGCTCCATGTTTTTCGCAAGTCAAAATTTAGCTTTATGTAAGGGAGAAGCAAACTGATGAGAATAATTAGTAGAATATTAGAATGGATATAGGCGTGGTTGTCTTATCCGAGAATGATACAAGGTATCTGAATTGGACAACTTGTGTCTAAAACTGGAAGTTAATTGACGCTATGTTGCAATAATCCAAAATGCATAACAAAAGCATTTGTTATCAATTTGAATGTGTAATTTTAGGTTGATTACATTCGCTATAATTTTGGACATGTAGTGAATGGAATCAACCAATGTGTTATCAATTTGTACAGTAATTAGAATTAATTACATGCCACTTGGAAAGAATCACGTCAACAAGTATAATATACATGGCATAGTTGCCGACATTATGTCAACAATGTGATATGTGGCTATTTTGCTATGTGTCTAGTGTACATATATGAAAATTGTAATGTGGACTTCCTTGCTTCTTTGCTAGTCTCACTCGGTCCTTTTTATCTTGTGAATGAAGAGAAAAGCGTTGCTGTTTGCTGGATTTTACAAATTTGAACGCTATTATTGAGTTCATGGGCATTTTTTGAGCAATTGATTAGTATACGGTTGAGAATACAAGCGATTTGAAGTTATATACAACTTGTGACCTACTACCAGCTGTCTTCTTCCTAAGTTAATTTTTATTGTCAGCCACAGTATTAAGAATGAATCGTTACAATAAGGATGATCTTAGACAGAGAAAGGGATTATTATCGTGTAACTGATGGAATTTGCTTTGCCAGTTGTCCTATCTGTGTTTGTGTCTTTAGGTGTCATCGAGTAATCAGATCCTAAAATCTTTAAAACACATTTTCTTTTTATAGAAATGCAAGACTGCTTTTTTGGGGAATTAATTCTTAATGTGAGATCTCTGTTTATGGGATCAACACTTCTTCAGCAAAAGCAAAACAAATAAGAAATATGAAAATATTAGGAAGGCTATAAAAATGGTTTTTTAAGATTTGGCTAGAAATTTTTGAAAATATATACTAATGTACATTCAAGGCAGTAACATTTATTTATCATAAATATCAAAACGTATCACGTTTCATATGTATATAAATTAAAATTTCCATTTAGTATTGCATGCGCGTATGTGCGCGAATGTATGCACACACACACATGCATGCATGTGTATGCATATCAGTATATATTCCAATAAATATTTGCATGAGGATTTGTTGCTGTGTCTACATTTAGAATTCGATAATGTGAAAGTTCTTTTGTATTTTGTAATTAAACTTGTAAATGTTTTCTCGTTATGAGAAGAGCCCATTTGAAAGTCTCTAAATAAAAACAGCTCAGTGCATATGCATTTTTTACTTGATTCCATTTCAGAAATAGGAATATAGAATAGACTTGTATTTGTCCATGTTTTTGATGCACCATCTCTCCGTATCTGAATCTATCTTATTAACCAATAGAGAATTAGGTTAAATTTCCCTTTTTTCTGGATACAAAAATACACGTATAAATCTACATTTATACAATTAACACACACTCCCCTTTGTTTATGAGGCACTTCTATATAAACAAAAAAAACATACTAATATAAACAAAAAAAACATACTAAGGGCTTGAATCTTCTATACCTACTTCCAGGCCCCCAAAATATTCACCAAAATTTGAATGTCTTACCTTTTGAAATCTTGAACTCTATATATTTCATTCTGTGATTGCGCATGCATAACGCAGTCACAAATGTTATTAATCCTTGTCTTTTTGATGCAGTTAAGGAAAAATAAGATAAGATTTAGAAATTATTTTTATTTAATTTTTAAATTAGGAATTTTATTTAGTTTTCCTAATTCAGTTTGTTTTAGATTTCTTTAAATTAGGAATTTTATTTAGTTTTCCTAGTTCAATTTGTTTAAAGAAATTAAATAAAATTCCTAATCTAAAGAAATCTAAAACAAACTGAATTAGGAAAACTAAATAAAATTCCTAATTTAAAAATTAAATAAAAATAATTCTTAAATCTTATCTTATTTTTCCTTAACTGCATTAGAAACAGTTGATAGGTGTTGAACAATGACATATCTTTGACTTTGAGAAATCTAGTTAGCAAATTTGCAGCAAGCGAGCAACAAATTGCATGCATATGATTTGTATCAATCAATTTTACTGACATGCCAATTTTGTTAATTGTAGAGGAAGCAAGGATGGAGACATTTATGTAGTTGAAGTAAAGAAAATGGAGGTTAGCCACTGGAGCAGGAGGCTGCACCTGGGTTCATGCATTACATCTCTAGAGTTCTGTCCCAATCAAAGGTAAGACTCATCTAAATTGTGATGCTTTATAATTTTAAGCGTTCTTGAATGAATTGATTTCTGGGTGCTGCTACGCTAAATTTCCGTAGTTGCAATGAATCTTGAAAATATAAATACCTTGATCTTTATCAGAAATAAGATAATAAATACCACTTGCAGGGCATTATAGCTATGTTTAGTAAAAAGAAGTGATTCATTGGATTCTGTTCGATGGGTTTGGTCATTGGTGATCATTGATGCTTGTTTTGTGAAGACATCTATGTCATTTTACTGACATTTATCCTGTGGCCTTCTGCTCGAGTCCCAATTTCTTTTGTTTCACACCACATTGACAGCTAGAAAACAATAAATTGATGTTATCCATCACCCAACACCCTGTCTACCCCATTAAGTAGCTATCCTATAAAGATGCTAGCTATTACATTGTGTATGATGATCCAAACCATACACAGTAGTTAATCTTTGTGTATGGTTTGGATCATGTTCTTCAATTTAGCTTTCCATCTATGATTTCATTTATTGATCCTCTTTATCATCTTTACTTTATGGAAAAGTAGTAGTAGGTTTAGTAAGGGCTTTCTAATGTTTCTTTTAACTAATAATGTCTTTGTTTGCTTTGTCTTGATCTTTGAGTTCTCCAAATACTTGTTTATTCGTTGGCATCTTTCAGTTATTTGTTTCCAAGGCACCCTTTCATCTGTCAGTGATTGATAAGTTATTTTCCTATCTATGTGGGTGCCATTTTCAGGGTTGTATTTACTACTTCCAATGAATGGGGAGCTGTGGTGACTAAGCTACATGTCCCTGCAGATTGGAAAGGTCCCTCTCCCTCTCCCTCTCTCTCTCTCTCTCTCTCTCTCTCTCTCTCTCTCTCTCCATACACACAAAGACAATTATGGTGCAACAGACTTAATTTTTCCTCCCTCTTATGTGCAGAATGGCAGATTTATTTGCTGCTTGTAGGGCTATTTTTGGCATCTGCTATTGCATTTTATATTTTGTTTGAGAATTCTGATTCATTTTGGAACTTCCCTCTTGGGAGAGATCAACCTGCGAGACTGAAGTTTGACCCTATGATACAAGATCCACAGTCCTCTGATGATGCATTTGGGCCTTTAGATATGTGAGCAATTGTTTGAAATCACCGAAAGTCCCAAAAAAAGGGATCCATTATTGCCAATTTGCCACCATGGTACAGCAGAATCTCTACCTGTCTTTCAGGTGTTAAAAAGATTTGTCATTTTTATTCACTGTAACATTACACTTGATTATATTTCAGGAAAGTGTAGTTTAGTGTAGGCTGTTTGCTGTTTGTCATTTTTATGTTTTCATTGAATTACTTAAAAGAAAGGAAAGCATGAAAATCAACCTAGACTTGTTTTGAGAACATACTCTTCATCATTTTGCTCATTTCTATTTCTTGTAATCAATTTATAGACATTGAACTTGATTCCAGAAATGGGTATCTGATGATTTTGTCTGTTTATTAGTTTTTTCGATTTTTTTCAAAAATTTTCTTTTCTAACTCTAGAACTTTAATTGTTTTTCATTAGAACTAGTCAATTAGAAGTATAATTACTATTACTTCAACTTGACTTCATTAGAAATTTGGAATTGGGAAACTTTATTTTTTATGTTCTATGCTCAAAACATATGTTGGTGCAATACCTGAAAAAGACTCGAGTTTGTTTCGATTCCATTGCTATAGAAAGTAAAGGTTAATTTATTTTCGGTCTAATGAATAAATTAATTATCAACTTTATGTATTTTTATAATTATTTTTTTGTCAATTTTATTTTAATTTGAAAACTTAACTGTAATTACACTCTTAGTCATAATTGTCAAAAAAAAAAAAAAAAAAAAAAAATATTAATTAAAAGGTCAAAAGACCAAATTAATCCTCAAACATATTATATCATATTGTTAATTAATTTTTAAATTATGATTGAAATTAATTGAACTTTTTAAATTTATAAATTTGATTAATTGAGTTATTAATTTGATTGTTAATAGTTTATTAAATTCACAAAATTGAAGAATTCAATTAATTTCTATCTACATTTAAAAATTAAATTGATAGTATAACATAACAAGTTTTAAGATAAATTTAACTTTTGCCTTTTAAATTAATATAAACATATTATTATTATTATTTTCAATTTAATAGTAGGGTAGAATCTCAATTAAAATTTCAAATTATGGTAAAATTAATAAAAAAAAAAGGAGGTATAATAATAAGTAAAATTCAAGATAAATTTATCTATTAAACCTTTATTTTCTAGCCTTGATTTAAAATTTGAATAAACTGAAATGATTTGAATTTATAAATAATTATTTAAATATTAGATATAATACAAAAATTGGTTTGAAATAATTGTATATTTGAATTTATAATGATAGTGTATTTGAATTTGAATTTGTATTTCAAGTGTAAAATTATAAAAAGTAAATATAATTCAAATTTCAAATCTAAATTCTCAATTATTTTTCAAATGATTGTTTGGTATAAAATTTTATAGAATTCATTTTAATATCAAATGAATTTTCATTAACAAAATTTATTTGAAAATAAATTTTCATAATCATATTTGGATTAATTATGAAATTCATTTAAATATGTAACTTTACTATTTGGTACTTAAAATTTATAAGTTTTAGTAACTTCTACCTCTTAAAGTTTATAATTATTTGCAAATTCTATCAATTTTGATAGGATTTGCTTCAAGCATAACTAGTTACTAGTTTATTATAGAATTTAAAAATCACATGAATCCTATGGTGCACTTAATTTATAGATAAATCTGTATTTATAATCGTTAGATCTCTCATTTTTATTTCTAACCGTTAGATGAGATACCCATTATCTGATAAACTGGTAATCTAAAGTGGTGTTTGGTAAAACTGAAAATTAAGTGCTGAATAAAATAAATGATATAATTTTTAAATAGTGAAAATATTTAAAAATTTAATCACTTATTGCATTCAGTATAAATTTTAAGTTAAATTTTGTGACTTATCATTTTAAATGGTTTTTGACTTAATTTAGACTTTTAAAACATAGTTATCAAATAAACTTAAAGTAATTAAGTGCTGAAAATTTTAATTTTAAATATTGAATGGTGTTATCAAACACCACCTAAATGTGAATTGCTACTTAGGTTGTACTAGATGGGTTCCACTTTAAATTGCTAATTATTTTCCTTTAAATTTACTTAGTTGGCGTGATCTC
This sequence comes from Vernicia montana, assembly GCA_949750685.1. Taxonomy (NCBI): domain Eukaryota; kingdom Viridiplantae; phylum Streptophyta; class Magnoliopsida; order Malpighiales; family Euphorbiaceae; genus Vernicia; species Vernicia montana. The sequence continues at coordinate 12,865 of CATKHJ010069896.1, forward strand.
ACTTAATTAATGATCAAAAATTAAATTTCAAAATTTGTATATTATAGGAGACACTAATTAATCAACTATTGAAATATATATAGTTCATTAATGAATGGTTTTTGCAACAATATATATGCTATAAGCAAATTCCTTTCAAAAAACCAATTAAGTTAGTGGTAGTTTATTAATCCTATTTATAGCATGAATTTAATTGGTTAAATTATATTAACAATTACTGAATTTTCCACCAATTGTTGTTATAGTCATAACATTTTAATTTGTAACAGTTTGTTCTAATTATAATTTATTTTGTTTCAATTAATTAGTTAAACTTATTGGATTAAGTTCTACCGTAACATTCAATTTCTAGTTTTTTTTACATAGAAGAAGAATGAGATTAAGGTCCTTTAATTTGGTTTTGAGTCCATACGTTAATTTTTTTTTTTTTTTTTTGCATTATGGTAATTTTAATAAATTAGTCAAATATTTTAATAGTAAAAGACAACTGTTGATATAACAGTCTTCTGATTGAAACACAATAGACGACTTAGTGTGGTTCTATAATAGTGGAAAGTGTGTTACAAATACAACGAAAGTCTGTTATAAATGCAACAGACGTTTGTTTTATGTAAAAGACACTTGACGGGTATATAAAAATCATATGTTTGACTTATTGTGCTTATTTTTTTTTAATAAGTCAATAAACTTATGTTTTACTTAAGTTTGAGTATTATAATAAAAGTTAAATAAATGAACTTTTTTATAGCTCTTTCCACTAATGTTGATAGATTTTTTTTTTTTTTTTTTTTTTTTTATAAAAAAAATCTATTTGGACAACTTAATCTCTTTATTATATGGGTTCGAGTTTAAAAATGAACTTTTTATATTTAGTTTGTACATTCAAAAATTAATCTTTAGATATATTAGTTCAAAAAATCAAATTATATATAATTTATAAGAAAAGAAGTAAATTATCTTATTAATTAAATCAACTCTTATAATTACTGATCTTTATAATATAGTTATACGAGGATTATTCAATTAACTTATTTGTTTTAAAATGAACACTTGAATCATATTTAAGGAAGTGGTTCACAAGTATTTCATTTGTGCTTTTGAAATTAATTTTAAAAGAGTTATTATTTTCTACTCAATTCATATAATAAAGGACGTCTGTTGATTTAATAGTCTTCTGATTGGAACACAACAGACGACTTAGTGTGATTCTAAAATAGTGAAAAGTGTATGTTATAAATGTAACAGAAGTCTATTACAAATGCAACATACGTTTGTTTTATGTAAAAGGTGTCCGATGGATATATAAAAGTCATCTATTTGACTTATTGTACTTTTTTTTAAAAAATAAATGAACAAACTTCTATTTTATCTAGGTTTGGGTATTATAATAAAAGTTAAATAAATGAACTTTTTGATAGCTCTTCCAATAATGTTGATAGCTTTTTTTTTTAGATAACTAAATCTCTTTACTATATGGGTTTGAGTTTAAAAATGAACTTTTTATGTTCGGTTTGTACATTCAAAAATTAATCTTTAGATATATTAGTTCAAAAAATCAAATTATATATAATTTATAAGAAAAGAAGTAAATTATCTTATTAATCAAATCGACTCTTGAAATTACTAATTTTTATAATATAACTATACGAAGATTATTCAATTAACTTATTTATTTTGAAAGGAATACTTGAATCATATTTAAGTAAGTGGTTCACAAGTATTTCATTTGTGCTTTTGAAATTAATTTTAAAAGAGTTATTCTTGTCTACTCAATTCATATAGTAAAGGACGTCTGTTGATTTAACAGTCTTATGATTGGAACACAACAAAAAACTAGTGTGATTCTACAATAGTGGAAAGTGTCTCTTACAAATACAATAGAAGTCTGTTACAAATGCAACAAATGCTTATTTTATGTAAAAAGTGCTTGACGGGTATATAAAAGTCATCTATTTGACTTATTGTGCTTTTTTTTTTAATAAATGAACAAACTTCTATATTTTCTAGGTTTGGGTATTGTAATAAAAGTTAAATAAATGAACTTTTTAATAACTCTTCCACTAATGTTGATAGCTTTTTTTTAAAGAGAAATTATTAGTTAGGATTGGAATGCCAGCTCATTATGCTTAGCTAGCAATCCAATGCTTTAATAACCAATAAAATCATAACACATGTTTTTTTTTTCTCGGTGAAACTCTACATGCCTAACTTCTCTCTCTTTCTTTGCATCGGTCTCTTTATCTTCTTTATGCGCAAAAACACTAGTAGTAATAAAACCCACCATTATAGCAATCTATGTTGAAACCATAGTGATCTTAGTTGACTACTAATTTTTTGTATTTCACTTTCTCCATTTTTCGTCCGTCTAATGCTTCTTCAACCTAACCCATGGGCCATCATAGCCTTTCGACACTAAAGCAATTGGCATCCCCATAATTCCTCAAATCTTGTATCTCAATGAGTTATTTTTGTTTGTTTGAAGGGCTATTGTAAAGTTTTATGAGAAAATAACCAATGAATTTATTGGCTTTTTAATAAAAGTTTCCACAATTAATAATTGTAATAAATCTTTAGAGAATGCATAATGTGAGTCCTACGCCATATTATTGGCACCTACCCAATTCATAATTTTTAAAAGAAATAGACTTTATATATATTAGTTATTTGATTTAAGATTCAGGTTCTCATTTCAAATGGAATCTTAAATCCTTATAGTTGGATCCTTAACTCCAAATGTTTTTTTTGAAACTAGATCTAACAAGCTTCTCCATATGGGTATCAATGTATTGTCAATCTGTCATCTTCACCCAATTTTACGGCCCTTCTTTTTGTCAAAATCACCAATTTTTCTTCAACAATGGTATTGGGTAGGATATAAGATTCTAAGAAGTCTTGTGTTAATAATTGCTGGTTATTTGCAAAAGGAGATGAAAATGAGTGTGAACCAAATGCAAAGAGGTATAATAGAGAGATTAGCTACCAAAGTCCAAAGAGCCACCATCTGTCATAGTTGTATTGGTTATTAAAGGAATGGACTGCTAGCTAAGCATAATGAACTGGCATTCCAGTCCTAATTAATAATTTCTTTTTTTTTAAAATCTATTTAGACAACTAAATCTCTTTAGTATATGGGTTCGAATTTTAAAATGAACTTTTTATATTCAGAAAAGTTTGGTTTGTACATTCAAAAATTAATATTTAGATATATATATTAGTTCAAAAAATCAAATTATATATAATTTATAAGAAAAGAAGTAAATTATCATATTAATCAAATTAACTTTTGAAATTACTAATCTTTATAATATAACTATACGAAGATTATTCAATTAATTTTTTTTTTTTTTTAAAGGAACACTTGAATCATATTTAATGTAATACCCCAACTACATATTAACCTTATAAGTAAAGAGTATGGATGGGTATTATATGATAAGTACTAAGCCATAAGTTTGAGTATGAATTTTTCACATATAAACTAGATGAAGACCAAGGGTTGCAATGAAGGAGTGAGTATAATTGATTAGAATTATGAAAGAAATTTAAATTAGAATAGTTAAGTTCAGAATTCATGTAATTCTATTTTGGGTCAGAAAATTGAAAATTTTATTTCGTGGACTTAGAAAGAGAATTAGAGAATGTGTAAAACGTAAAAGTTGTAGAGTTATGTCTCATCTAAATACATATAAATCATTTTTGCAAAATATGAAGTGTGTGAGGAGATATTGTTCTTGGATTAGAACTGACTCAAATTTCTATTTCGGTAGGAAGTCCGAGATTATACATTTACTTGATGACCTTAGAAGCTGAATTGGACAAAGTTTAAAACATGAAAAATATTCATTTATGTGTAAAATAAATGATGGTAAATCAGTTTTCCAATTGGATGTATACGTTATGAGTTATAGTGAAGATATTGGGATTATTCTGGGTGAGCTTGCACAATTTCAGGATAATGTTTGAAAATTCACTATAAATTATGTAATGTATATTTTGAGCTAAATTTTTAATATGTTATAGGTTTATGTGTCTAGTTTACGTAGAAAAAAAGAATCAAGTTATTTGGATAAGTGTATCCTAAGTTATTGCAAAATAAGTGAAGAAAGGTTAGGGCGAACTTTAAGGAGAAACCTCGAATTGGCTATTGCCTCAAAGTCACGACCACGAAACTAAAATTCACGACCGTGAACTGCAAAATTCACACCTATGACATGTCTGGGTCTATAAATAGCAAGGCAGATTGGGATTTTAGACCAAAACTTGATTCTATCTTCATTTTCTCGACCCCAACCGACCCCAAACCCTTTCAAACTCCATATATGTTCCTCCATGGCTAAGATTAGTCATTTATGCTCAAGATATCAAATAATATACAAGATCTAAGGTGGATTTCTCTATGGATTCATGAAGATTTGGATTTGAGTTTGAAGGAGATATTTTGGGTAAGTGTTCAATCATTCAATTTTCTTTATGAGTTTTGTTATTAGAGTGTTGTAGCATCTTTTATGAGTTAGATAGAAGCTAATAATAATGTTTATGCAAGTGATTAATTGATAGGAAGATTTTGCTATGAAAACTAGAATTGATTTGGGGATTTTTGTTAATGGCTAAGAAATATAGTTATTACTAAAGCTTGAGAGTTGAGAATCTATGGTTAGAATTAAAGAAACCAAATCATGAGATTAAGGATACATGAAGTTTAGTTAATATGTGGTAT
>CATKHJ010069950.1:0-21488 GCA_949750685.1 Vernicia montana
ATTCAGGCTAAAATCACAAAAACTCCACTGTTCACACAGAGAGCTTGTGAACGAGCGTTCACATAAGTTGAACGCGCGTTCATCATGATGAACGAGTGTTCACCACGAATGAATGGGCATTCAAGCTAAAATGCCATAAACTTCACTATTCACACAGAGGGTTTTTGAACGTGCGTTCAACCCCTTTTTCTCAATTTTCTCCTCTTTTAACTTGCTCAAACACTTCAATTATCCTCAATACACATGCAACAACACTTGTAACTCATTCAAATCATCAATTAGAAGTTAATACATAAATGTTCGGGGTATTACATTTGTATTATAAAAGATGACTTTTTTTTGTAATCAAAATTTTCTTTAATTGTGAAAACTTACTTTTTTATAATCAATTATCTATTTTTATTAGACGGTTAAAAGTTTTAATTATATTTAAATTTTCTAAGAGTATATATGAAGGTTTGTGATTTTCAATAATGTTTACGATTCTAATATTATTGGCTAAATGGGCTTGTAGATTTTTCTGTCATTGAACATATGATAATTTTTTTTTTTTTTTTGATGAACAGGTTAGCAAGTTAATTAAACTTATTAGTTGAATAAAACACAAATTAATTACTATATATTATATATGCACTTTCGTATCATGATATATTGTTGGTGTCTTATCAAAATTACTTGAAAATGTAAATTGAAAATTACTTGAAAATATATAGTTGCTATGTATTGACCATAATTAATTTTGTTTGTTAGAATATTAGGTTAATTTTATTGGATTTAATATTTATTAAGTATTAGAGATATGAAAATATCACAATTTATTTTTATTAATTGAACAATAACTATATTTTGAATTCGTAACCTTTTTGTTATAAAAACAATTCTAATATTATTGAATTAAAATTTATTTTCATGAAATTATAATTATATTGAAATGCTATTTTTTTTTATAATTTTAATCCTATTTAATCATTTATTATTAATTATTATTATTACTAGAAAATTCTCACATGTTTTAATCAATAAAATTTTTCAAAAAAAAAAACGAAAAAAGAAAAAAAGAAAAAAAAAAGAAAAATTAGATAAAAGACATATATATCAAGGAATGAAGATGGCGTGAGGAGTTTATTAAGTGTATGTTTTTTTATTTTGAAAATAATAATATTATTGAAATTATTTTTTTTTTATTTTGCATAATAATTATTAAATTATCAAATATTTGTTCATGTTAATTAAATTTCTAAATTTATGTTATAAACCCATTTAGTAATGTATTAGAAAAGTTCAAATTATTTAATCAGTTACATGATATTTTTAATTAATTAGTCACATTTTTTTTAATGTGGGATCCATTTAACTTATTGCAACCTATACAATAAGTCAAAATTTATTTGTTATTAATCTAGAATATAAAGTTATTTAGAAAGTACATTTATGTACTAGTTTTAATTAATATACAATTCTCTTACTCTTATCTTTTTCCAATTTTTTTGTATTGACAGTCAAGTTTGAAACGTTGGATAGTTAGCTTATCCAAAATAATACAATACAAAACATTAAAATAAATAAATAAATAAAACTATGATGAATATAGGCCTCATTTTCTTAAAATTTTGAGCATTGCAAAAAAAGAATATGCGTACGACATTTTATATGAATAATGTAACATTTTTATTTTTTCAACGTCCTTAACTGCCTTTGGCAATATTCACCCCATAAAAGAACTATGCAAGGGAGATTGAGTTTTTTTTTTTTTTTTTTCCAAAGAAAGATATTAAGCTAATATTTATAGGGCATGAAGCCTAAAAAGTACAAGAACACAACTATTACATGGGGAAAGTCCAACAATGTAGATCTAAAACAAGACTTAGGATTCAACAACCAACTACCCAAAGATAGGTTTTTAAACTTAGGTTTTAAACCCACAACAAGAAATTCAGACCATAGGCCCTAAAGCTTCCTCTTCCTCACTGGAAATCACCGCCGACACTACATCCACTGCCGCTTAAGACCAGGAAATGGAAAGAGACAACCCAGTAAAAATGACATACGTGGTTGAACAATCCCCAAAAGTATTGTACCCAAGAGCTTCACAATATTCCCTCCATTGCCACAATAACCTCAGCACAATGGATTCATGGCAAAGAACGAGCTCCATCCACCGAGACCATGGCCGTAAGGGAGCCGGACCTCTATCAGGGGCTTTAGGCCACATCAACCATTGGAGATCTAACCAATGAAAACCCTCTGATGAGCCAAAGCCAAAGTTAGCTCCATCTTTCCCCTCCCACCGACAGAAGAGTAAAATCAACACAAAAGGACGAGTAGATCGATAAGGAGGCTGGATATGATCGGAGCTTTAAACGACACCATTGTCGGTAGAGATCAACCACCAAAAAATTAAACACCTTACATAAGTGGGATTCCATACAAGCTCACACAAAGCAAACTTCATCTTATTGAAATAGAAAAACAAAGCAAAGCAAAGCGAAATAAAAAAGGATTTGGGTATCCCCACCGGTGGCCGAAGCCGCCGGTGGTAACCCGAGCAAGAAACCCTAGCAGCGACGCACGCAGGGGAGAGAAGAGATAGTTTTTGTGCTTCCTTAAGAGACAACAGAGTTAAGGGAGATGAGGTGGACATAGCCTCCTTAACCTTTAAAATTTAAAAATTTTCAAAGAGTAAAATTATAAAAATTTAGTCATATATTATATTTGACCCATTTATTTTAGATGAATTTTTTTAAAATATATAAAAATTAGTTTAATTATTTATATCACCTTGATGTAAATTATAATCTAAACAAAATTTGACTCATAAAATTTTTTTTTGACTCATCATTGAACACAACAAAACATAATTTATTAGTAAATACATAAATAATTTAAACAATAAATTCATATTTAATTTCTCTTTCCCATGTTAAAAAAAAATGAACTCTGTAGAAAAGTTTTATTTTTCGTATATATATATATATATATATATATATATAGAGAGAGAGAGAGAGAGAGAGAGAGAGAGAGAGAGAGAGAGAGATATTACATGTCTGTCTTGTTATATATTAATAGTTAGCATTATCTTCTTTTATAGTCACTTGTCTAACCTTGACAAGTTGCAAAGTTTCACCAAGTGAAACGCCAGAGAGAGAGAGAGACATGTCTCTGTGAATTTTCTTTTGGTTTTGGGCTTATTAGTTTAGTTTGTTGGGGAGTTGCTGAAATCCCTCAAATCATCACCAATTTTCCTACCAAATCTAGCCATGGAGTTTCCCTTCTTTTTCTTCTCACTTGGGTTGCTGGGTTTATTACAGTATATATTAGCTACTTATTAGTTTGTTAATTAGTTATGCTTAGTTAGCTTAAGTTGTTAATGTGTGAGTGTGTGGTTATAAGTTGATTACAGTAGGCTTAGTAAGCTGTATATAAACTCACTCTTGTACTCAGTTTTGGTATAATGAGAGTAGCAATGCAGTCTTCAGTTTCTTCACATGGTATCAGAGCCATTTTCTGTCCATTCCCTTTTTTTTTTCATTTCTCTCTCTTATCTTTCTTAGCCTTATCATCTATTTTCTCTCTCTTGTTTTCCTCATTTTCTCAGCTATTTCTCTCTCTTATTTCCTTCATTTTCTTGGCTGCCAAACAACAAAGCCCTAATTGATTTTTTTTCTTTCTTTCAATCAAATCACATTTTCTTGTTCAGTTTTCATTCGCGAATTCAAAGATTTAAAGCTTTTGTTCAAATTTTTTTTGTTTCTCATCACGAAATCTCTATGATAAAACTGATTCAATTTTTTTCTTTTAGTTCTTGGTATATTTGGCTATTGCCTTGATTCATTTCATTCTGAGTCTTTGTTACTCTGTTTTCTATTATCCTTTCTCTCTCTAAGATTTGACAGTATTTTTTCTCTTCGAATCTTCTTTGATTCACAAATTTGTGGTTCAGTTTTAATTGATATAGTGTATGCTCAATTCGGAGTGGTATGTGTATCTGATAAAGCTTTCTTGGAGGATTAAAGGCTTGGTTGATTCTAAATTGGGTTTTTGAAATATGCAAGCTACAGTTTGGAGATGGATTTTAGGTTTGATGTATATAGTTATTGTTGCAATTATCTGGATAGTTGCTAGTTTTGTGGTTCAATCTGTTGTAGATTCTAGCGTCTCACCATTTCTCATTACATATATTTGCAATTCATTGTTTGTTGTTTACATTCCCTTGGTTGAAATTGGGCGTTACTTGGAGGATTCTTATGGCAACTTTTTTTTTCTAGAGGAATAATCAAATTTCAGCCCTAAATTTCATTTTCTATTATTCAATTTTCATTTTCTCAGAGAGTTTGTGGCTTCCCCTTCACAAATGTTAACTTTCTTTTCTCTGAATTTCTCTTTCTAAAATTTCTAGTCCATTAAACATTTTTCTTTGCTTCGATTTGTTACAGAAATTGATTCTCATTCTATAATTTTCATCAAATCGGTTCTTTGATCAATTTCTTCTTGAGATTCTTTGATTTTAGTTTGATCTGAATTTTTTTGTTTTATCTTCAAATTGATTCTTGTTATGATTCTTGACTCAACAATTTAGTTCTGTTTGTTTGTTCATTGATTTTACTTCCAATTTTCTTCCAAATTCTGATGGGTTTTTTGTTTCTTTAATATTCAATTTACTCCTGAGTTCTAATCAGTTCTTTTGTCTATCTTGTTTTTTCAAATCAATCACTATTTTTCTCTCTTATATTGATTTCAACTTTTGTTTCTTCTTGAATTGATTTTGATTCGATCAAGTGCTTGTTCAACAATTTTGACATTCGTTTTTTTTTTTTTTTTACTTCGAGGTTGATGAAGCTTCTGTGTTACGCATCTGTTTAATCTTGTTCTTCAATCATATCATTTCCTTGAATTTATTTGTTTGTTTCTTTGCAATTTTTCCCAATTAAACTCTTTTGGTTTCATTCAAATGGATAGTTATGATTCTTTGATTCAGATTTCATTTAGATTCTTGATTCTTTTGGTTTCACGAATAGTTATGTCTCTTCTTGATTCATTGAATTTTCTTGATAATCTTTGAATCTAGTTTACAATCAATTCTTGGTTCTTGATTAAAATTCTCTGAATATTCAATTTCTAATAGCATTGTTTCTTCTTGCTGGTTCACATGAATTTCAATTTGATCTTCCTGATTGAGTTTTAGTTTGCTCTTCTTCTAAAATTGTTGTCTCCTTTTTCTGTGAGTAGGATTTTTGAAGAAATTCAGTTCAGTTTTCCAGCTATTTGTAATAAGTTCGTTGCGGCATATATTTTCAGAAATAATTTCACTGGTAAAATTGATAATTGCTTTGATGGGTGCTTGAATTTGCAATATCTTGATTTGAGCTCAAGACAATTTTTTTGGTGAGAATTGTAGTTTGGTAGTTTTAGACTTGTCAAAAAACAATTTCTCTGGTGGGTTGTCAGGAGAGACCAAGAATTGTAGGAATTTGATCATTTTAAATTGTAGGGAAACAAACTTACTGGGCGAATCCCATCTGAAATAGGCTCGATTTTGAGTCTTGAAGCTTTGTTCTTAGGAAACAACATTTTTTATTTTTTTCTCAAGAGATTTTTCGGAGATGTACACAGGTCCATTATCAGTTTTGGAGGTGATCAAGCTTGAAGTACTTAATTCTTGTGTATAATTAGTTCAATGGTAGCATTCCTCAAGAATATGAAATTTTGACAAGTCTCCAAGCTCTTTATCTTTCCTTCAATAGCCTAACTAGACCTATACCAAGTTCACTTGGAAACTTGAACTCACTCCTATGGTTAATGCTTGCAAAGGAATTTGGAAATTGCATTAGCTAGTTGTGGTTAAATTCAAGACCGTGTATTTTCAGTGCTATTTCAAACTGGGTATCCATACTGTGTATGCTCCAGTTTGAGGGGGCTATTACAGTATATATTAGCTACTTATTAGTTTGTTAATTAGTTATGCTTAGTTAGCTTAAGTTGTTAATGTGTGTGTGGTTACAAGTTGGTTACAGTAGGCTTAGTAAGCTGTATATAAACTCACTCTTGTACTCAGTTTTGGTATAATAAGAGTAGCAATGTAGTCTTCAGTTTCTTTACAAGGTTTTTTTTTTTTTTTTTCTAATTTCCCTTCTCTCTTTCTCTCTCTCTCTCTTTTATTAGCTTTTGCTATAGAATTCTAACTCGCAACTTCACAGCTCTGAAAACAATTGAAGCTACTCATTTTCTCTCTTTTAACCACTAAAGAAATTATAATTATTTGTTTGATTTATAAATTTTAGTAAATCCTGGGTCTTTTTATAGCAAGGATGTTTAAGGTCAGGTATTTTCCTCATGGTAATTTCTTAGATGCTAATTTAGGTTCTAACCCAAGTTACATATGGAGAACTGTGTTGACTACTCAATCTTTTGTGCGTAATGGGGTCAGATGGTGAGTTGGTGTAGGGGATCAGACTACCATCTGGAATTCACCTTAATTATCGGATAATGCCAATCCATTTATCCAATCTGATGTATTTGAAGGTTTAGAGGATGCTACTGTAAATTCATTGATGTGTGTGGATGGTCTAAAATGGGAAAAAGATGTGATTTGTGACTTATTTAATGAGAGGGACCAGTAATTGATTTAAGCATTCTCTTAGTTTTTAAGAAATAGACCTGATCAATGGATTTGGAGTGGGAATATTAATGGCATTATTTAGTGAAGTGGTTTTCAGTTTCTTACTGAACATACTTCAGCTGATGCTTCTGGTTTTGATGTAGATAGATTGAATAAATTGTGGAAGATTCATGCTCCTCCAAAGATTAAAAATATGGTGCGGCGTGCTCTTTCAAATTGTTTGCCTACCATGAGTTCACTGCGACAAAAATCTGTTAATGTGAGTGCCATGTGCCCTGTCTGTAATCATGAGATTGAAAATACCCTCCACCCTTTGGTCACCTGTCCTTTTGTGAAGAGTGTAGGGAGGTTGTCTCGCGTTGGTGAAATAAGGGGTCATTTTTTGGGTTTTGTGGAATGGTGGGATATGGCTATGCAAAACAAAAATAGAGAAGATGTTAATTTCATGCAATAGTCATATGGCACATTTCGGGCAATAGAAATGATTGGGTCTGTAATAATAAAAGAAGATTTGAGGTCAGGTCATTAATGCAGCAAGCACTTTTCTTTTACAGTGGCAAAATGCTTGCTTGATGTTACAACCAAATGGTCGAGGCACTACAGTAGCATAAGGTACTTTGTGGACAAAGCTAGCATCAAGTCAGTTAAAATGCAATTTTCATGGTAGGAATCATATTGGTTGGGGTTGTGCGGTCCATAATTCAGAAGGCAGAATGATAGTAGCGAAGAACGATTTACTTAATGTCCCTTTGAGTCCTTCAGTGGCAGAAGCTCTTAGTTATCGTGAAACGTTGAGTTGGTTGAAAGATATGGGATATGGTAATGTTTGTGTGGAATCTGATTCACTCACCTTGATTCAACCACTACAAAACGCTCGAAGTGATGTCTCTCTTTTTGGATAAGTTGATGATTGTTTGCTCTTATCTACTGTTATTATTAATTGTAGTTTTCAATTTGCCAAAAGGTTAGCGAATGTAGCAGCACATACTCTTCCTAAAGTTGTTAGTTCTATGTCTGGCTTAAGCTCTTGGTTAATAGAGCCTCCTAATTGCATAAGATATTGGGGTTATTTTTTGCACATCAATTTTTCTCTAATTGTTTCTAAACTTTGAATTTTGTATTTAGCGCCTTTCTTTTCATGTTCTTAATATTTTCTTTTGACCTTTTTTTTTAGGCAAAAGAATCCAAATTTTACTATTCAATTTGCAGAACAAACACTAGTTGTGAGGTTTTTCAAGCTTATACAGTAAGGATGTTAGTTGAAAATGGTCACTTTATAAGCAAAAAGATGGCTTGTAGTGTGTTAAAGGTGTCCGATGACACTACAGCATAATATCAACAATTCATATCATAAATTTTGGGTGGGGTCGCAGTTAGAGTAATTTTTGTTGACGAATGCTTGGTGATTTTAAAGGAGGTGAAATCTGACTTTAGAAGATGATATAGAAGCATCTATAAGGATTTTAGAGAAAAATCAAATGATGAATGGTGGAAACACATCGAAAATGACTTTAAGAAATTATATAGGTCAATATAGCAATTTACAATTAAGTTAAATGCTACTCATCGACTGTTTCTTTATTTTAATCTTCTTATGTTTCTTTCATAGAGGAATTTTTAAGTCTTTAGTGAAATCTTAAGTATTATTCAAATGAGCTGAATTAATGCATACCAAGATATTTCATGTTGTATAATTTTCCTTGTCCACCATCAACAGATATGCCCCTCATCCGATTGTCGTGGGAGTAGCAAAAAACATAAGAAGATTACATTAAAGAAACAGTCAATGAGTAGCATTTAACTTAATTGCAAATTGCTATACTGACCTAAACGATTTCTTAAAGTCATTTTCGATGTGTTTCCACCATTCATCATTTGATTTTTCTCCAAAATCCCTGTAGATGCTTCTATGTCAGCTTCTGAAGTTAGATTTCACCTCCTCTAAAATCACCGAGTATTCGTTAAAAAAAATTACTCTGACCGCTACCCTACCCAAAATTTCTGATATGAATTGTTAATATTGTGCTGTAGTGTCATCGAACACCTTTAACACATTATAAGCCATTTTTTTGCTTATAAAGTGACCATTTTCAACTAACATCCGTACTGTATAAGCTTGAAAAATGACGCAGCGTAAGCAAAAAGGCAAAGCCGTTTAGGGTTTAAGTTTTTCTGAATATTATTATATGCCTTAAAACAGGCAAAATAGGAGTTTAAATAGGGGTCCCGAAACTCTAGACACGGGTACAAATATAGAAACTGCCAAAAATGGCAGTTTCGAAATATTACACCAGAAAAACATAATGATACTAAAAAGGAAAGCGCCACAGACGGCGCCTAAATCCGGGGCTCCTACCAAAAGTTACAAGCAATTCAAAAAGTTTCCATAAATGGAAAAAACGGCAAAAATAAGGGCCCAAATGAAGGAATTTGGCCAAAAAACGACGTCGCTCATCGCCAATGGCGATGACTCGGATCCGTTACAGCATTTCCCTTCGGATCAAGTACCTGCAAGACCCAAAAATTACAGCTGTCCCGGGCCGCTATTTCTTTTGCTTGGCCCGCTACTTGTCTAGGCGGCCTAGGAACCCTTCTGCAAAGGCCTCCACGTCAATTGGTGAGGAAAGTAAAGGAAAGAATGTGCAATTAGGATAACCCTTTAATTGATTTTTTGATGATTGATAGGTGACCTTTCATCAAATTGTTCCACAAAATAATTAAAGATCACGAATCTTAAATATTGAAGATATTTTATAACTTTTCTTAAAAGCATGAGACAATAGAAAAAAAAATACATGAGAAAGACGTTTTCTTTAGAGTTAATTAACTTTTTCAATGCATGAAATATCACAATTTGAAATAAGATGAAGAATAGATTATGCTCAATTTTCTTTTAAAAAAAATAATTCATTTAAAGTTAAAAAGATTGAAACTTTATATAGTACAAGAAATTCTAAAATTAGCAATAAACATTTTTACTGTTGATCACAATGTAAAAATTATTGCTCTAAATTTATAATAATTAAAAATAAATTGCAACATCATATTGTTAAATGTTTATAATATTAAACCATATATTTTACTTATAATATTTGCGATTGTCGTATACGATAAAATAAAAAATAAAAAAAAATTGATGTGAGAGCATATCTCCCAGCCCAACCTGAATTCTTAAAGAATTTTTTTTATCTAAAAAATAAGAAAAAAATGTTATGTTTCTTTAATTTTTTTTAAACTTTTTATTTAACAAATGTGAAATTTATCATGAGATACCGTACCATCCGAGTGAATCATATGGATATAGGTAAATATTCAAACTTTTCTTTTAGGAGAAATGCAGAATATATTCAAAACTTTAATATTGGTTAAAAATAATAATAAACAACCTATAATAAAATAAAAATCTAAACCATCAATCCTATAATTAATATAAAAGAAGAAAAAAATTATATGTTTACATTGTGGTATGCATGGCCATATGGGAAAAAAATCATTGAAAAATGCACTTAGAATTCTTATATAGAACTAGACGCTTCAATTTTTTTTAAATATTTTTCTTTATTCAAATATTTAAAAATATTTTCGAGTGAACTTACGTGTCAATCTTTGAGTTCTAAATTTTTTTTAATCATACAACATTGATAATTGTAATAATAATAGTAATAGTAACAACACTAGTAATATGTGGCAGTTTCTCCATAACACGTAATAAAATGAAAGAATAAATAAATAAGTAGAAACTATTTATTAAAAAAAAGGTAAAATATTAATAGTTTCTGAAATTTGTCTAAAATAATGAATTCGTCTCTCCAGTTTGAAAAAGTTACTATTTAATTCCTGTGGTTTTATTTCGTTAAATAAAATAGTTATTCCGTCTATTTTTACAGTTAAATATATATATAAAGACTAAAATACCCCTTATTTTCTTTTAAATTTTCCCTTACTGCCATAATTGTTTAATTGTCTCTCTCTTTTCTTGTTTTTGTTAAGTTTATTAATTAATTTCTTAAATATAAATTTACAATATTTCACTCCTAATAAAAATTAATTTCTTAAATATAATTAATATCTTAGATATAATTATTTGTAGTTATAGATTATATTTACTCTAAAATCCATTTGGAGCAATTTGCTAATAAACCTGATATTGGGGCTATAAATAACAGAAAAACCGTGAAATGTTTGAGCCTTTATTGAAGATGATGTCCCCTTTGATGAATACTGCCAATCCATGGAAAAGGATGGTACATGGACTGGACATATGGAATTGCAGGCAGCTTCTCTTGTTACGCATAGTAATATATGGATTCATCAGGTGATCCTTTCTTTTGTAATTTTTGTTCAGCTCTCATTTGTATGTTTCTTTTCATCTTCATAGTGCTCCCTTTCCTCTTTTTCTGGGCATTTCCTCTTTTAATAAATCCCATTTTTAGAGGTAGAAAGAGAGAGAAAGTGAAAAATTTTAGAGAGAGAAAAGAAAATTAAAGATGAGGGATATTTTTGGTAAAAAAAATGACATTTTATATTAAAATATTATTTTTATGATTGACTAATAGAAAATAGTTGAAAATTTTGACAAAAATATTATTTCATTTAACGGAATAAAATCACAGGAACTAAATAATAATTTTTTCAAACTGTAAGGACGAAATCATTATTTTAGACAAATTTCAAGAACTAAATAATACTTTACCCTAAAAAAAATTATGCTAATAATTAAGCAATAAATTCATATACAAATCATATTAGTTAAAATATTTTTTATTAATTGTTTAGGTATATGAGAAAATATATTCACGGTGTAGTTAAGAATTTTCCTGCAATTACAGGGAACCCAAACTCCTATTTAAGGAAGCCGAAGCTATAGAATTTGCTTCACCGAGCCATGGCCTCAATATCCAAATTATTTATCATCTTTCTTCTATCCATCTTCAGTATATGTCCCGTCTTAACCTACAGCCAACACCCACTTGACCCACTAAGCCCAGAAGAGCTAACCCTTGTCCAAGCCCTTGTGAAGGACTCATTACCTTCCACAAACACCACCTTAACATTCCATTATGTAGGGTTAGATGAACCAGACAAACCAGTCGTTCTTTCCTGGTTAGCCAATCCTAAAAATAAAACCTTACCTCGACAAGCTTTAGCCATTACTCGAATCAATAAACGAACCCATGAATTTATTATAGATTTATCAACACATAAGATTTTATCTAATGAAGTATATAACGGATATGGCTACCCTACACTTGGTTTATACGAACAAACGGAAGCAATTCAATTGCCATTAAAGTATGAGCCTTTTATTGAATCCATTAAACTTAGAGAACTCAATTTATCCGCCATTGTTTGTTCCACATTTACTGTAGGGTGGTTTGGTGAAGATAGGAACAGAAGGGTAGTAAAATTGCAGTGTTTTCATATGAATGACACTGTCAATTTATACCTTCTTCCAATAGAAGGAATACAAATAATTGTTGATCTTGAGGAAATGAAAATTGTTGAATATATTGATCGTAAGTCAATGGTTCCAGTTCCAAAATCTGAAGGAACTGATTATAGATTTTCCAAGCAGAAGCCACCTTTTGGTCCCCGCCTGAATCGAGCGGCTATACATCAACCGGATGGCCCTGGCTTTCAGATTGATGGCCATGTTATCAGGTATAATTCTACCCCATTTATACTCGCTATATTATTATTTTATAAAGGCATTCTCAGCAAACTCTTAAATTTCTCTCTTTCTCTATTTTAGAGCGTATGTTTAATAATTATATTTCTAAAAGTCTTCTAAATCTTCATCCTTTTCTAAAAAATTTTAAAAGTCACAATCTCTCTCCTTAAACTTAAGAAAAGAGAAAATGACTCCTAAAACTTAAAGATAGATCATTTTAGAAAAGTGTGGAAATTAATTTTTTTACTTTTGATTTAATGATAGTGAAATTGTTTTCAAGACTGAAAATTTTAAAATTTTAATTGATATTATATTTAAAAAAAAAAAAAACAAAAAAAACCTCTGCTGCTCGGTGATACCTATGAATAATGAATTGGACCACCCGACATTGATAGTGTATAGCACTGTTCTTTCTTTTTCTTATCGTATGTTTCTCATAATCTCATCGCATTAATTAATTTGCTATTTTGGGGAAATGATAAAAATATTAGAATATTTTATATGGAACCTAATTAAACCACATAGAGATAAAGGAGGAATTTTTAGAATCTATCTTAAGTTTTGTTTTCCAAAAATTATATTGCTTTTTTTTATTAGGATTGTTAATTTATATTATTAATTCAGTTGACTACAATATATTAATATGTATTATGTGTGGATTGGTTATTTATTAGTGATTTAACATTCTAATAATCACTAATAATTCCATCTTTGATTTCTCTTCTTCAATCAATTATTAATTCAGTTGACTATAATATATACTTGACGTGTGTGGATTTGCCATTTATTAACGATTTAACATTATAATAGTCACCAATAATTCGATCTTTATTTGTCTTCTTCCATAAATTAGTCAAGGATGTTTAATTAATTACAGTACATCATCTTAATCTAAATACAAGCTTAGAATTTGTTAAAAAGCTTGATGATCCTTCTATTAAATTAAAGTGGTAAAAGTGTTACTTGTGATAATATGATATCACCGTCCAAAAGAAATTCTTAGGTAGATTCAGTCTACCGCTTTATCCGTAGACTAATCCAATAAGAATAAGACACATTAATTAATGATACAATGAAAAATTTAATATATGACATCATTAATTAATATGTCTTATTCTTATTGATTTAATCTACAGATAAAGTGATAGATTGAGTTTACTTATAAATTTTTCTACCATCCAATCAATATAAATATTTTCGCACCAATATATGTCAAAAGTATTTATTTATTTATTTTTATAAAGCAACAAAAAATTAAATCTCCAATTTCAGTTATATTCAGATGGATGAATTGGGTTTTTCATCTATCATTTGATGTACGAGTTGGTCCAATAATATCCCTAGCATCCATTTACGATCCAGAAAAGCACAAGCATCGCAGTGTATTGTACAGAGGACATATATCTGAAGTGTTTGTGCCGTACCAAGATCCAACTGAGGAATATTACTTCAAAACATTTTTTGATTGTGGAGAATTTGGATTTGGTCAATCTTCAGCTTCATTAGTGCCATTAGCAGATTGCCCCAACAATGCAGTGTTCATGGACGGATACTATGCTGGACAAGATGGCAAACCAGTTAAAGTACCAAATGTATTTTGCATTTTTGAAAGGCATGCTGGTGATGTCATGTGGAGACACACTGAACTAGGTATTCCGGACGAAGTGGTAAGTAAATTTTATTACTTACCACTGTATTCTTTTTATCTAATGGAAAGAAATCGATATACTAATTAAAATTAATTGAAATTTTCTAACTTTTTAATTATCTAGTGTTGATTTTTTTTTTTCTTTTTAATTTCTCGATTCTGAATAAAACTTTAGTATCATAATTTAGTTAAAACTTATTAATATAATTTTTTTTATTGTTAATTAATGAAAGTTTAGTATTATTTTTAATTTGTTATGAGAATCATTTGCAGATGTACTAATTAAGCTAATTCACCCAATTAAATAATTAAGACAGGTTCATTAATTGATTTCCTTGAATAATTAAAAAGTTTTTGTATTGTTTTATAGATAACTGAGGCAAGGGCTGAGGTTAGCTTGGTGGTGAGGATGGTTGCGACAATTGGAAACTACGATCATATACTTGACTGGGAATTCAAGCCAAGTGGTTCTATTGTCGCTAAGGTATTATATTTTATTAAGTCAATTTATATATTTTTAATAAAATTGATTATAATTTAAATTTATAATCTTACAATAATCGAGAGATGATGATGATAATAATAATAATAATGGAAAAGGGTAAAGTTTATATTGTAATATTGTATTTCTCATATATTAATATATGTTATTAATTTATTATTATATTTATTTGAACAGGTTGGTCTGAGTGGAATTCTTGAAGTGAAGTCAACTACATACACTCATTCAGATGATATAAAAGAAGAAGTGTATGGAACATTAATAGCAGACAATACAATCGGATTGTACCACGATCATTTCTTGACATACCGTCTTGATCTTGACATTGATGGTGTTGATAATTCATTTGTTAAGCACAATTTGGTACGCAAAATGGTGACGGATAATACCACACCAAGAAAGAGTTATTGGACAGTTGCTAATGAAATAGTTAAGACTGAATCTAAAGCAAAAATTCAATTAGGCAAGAGTCCTGTTGAGTTGGTGATTGTGAATCCAAATAAGAAAACTAAGTCTGGAAACAATCATGGCTATCGTTTGATACCAGCTGGACTAGCAGAACATACACTGTTATCAGAGGATGATTATCCACTAATTCGTAGTGCTTTCTCTAAATATAATGTGTGGATTACTCCTTATAATAAGTCTGAAAAATGGGCAGGAGGACAATACGTTGATCAAAGCCATGGCCAAGATACATTAGCGGTTTGGAATCTCAGGTAGGACATTATAAATAAAAAAGAAAAATCAACCTATTTATTTTTTTTTAAGGAAAAAATGAAAATTTATTTTGAAACATTATAAATTAGTAATGTGGACACTTATTTTGAGATGGAATGAGTAATTAATATGATCAAAGGTTAATTAATAAATAAATGGTTAGATTTTACTTTAATTATTTTGAATATTGTATATGCAGAGATAGGGAGATTGATAACAAGGACATAGTATTATGGTATGTAATAGGAATTCATCATGTTCCTTGCCAAGAAGACTTCCCGTTAATGCCTACATTGAGTAGTGGATTTGAAATTCGACCAACAAATTTTTTTGAAAGTAATCCAGTGTTGAAGGTAATACCTGCTAAGCCTGTTACTTAGCCTAATTGCAGCGACGTCGGCCGCTCCCTAGCTAGATACTCTACTATGCTTTTGCTTCCAATAAGATCGAATGGCAATTAATGTAACAAGCAATTATTTCTATTTCTTGCTCTTGTGTCTTGTTAATTAATTAATTTAAATTAAAGTAAGAGTTCAATGTGCCGGCTGAGTGTATGTGTGTAAGTCTTAATTAATTGATGATCTTATCTCTAAATAATATGAAACAAAAATTATATATATAATAGCTAGGTTTAATTTTTAATTTCTTGCTATATACTCTAACACTTCAGTAGATTTTTTAAATTAAATTAAGAAGTCTTATTTTTGAGCCATTATCTATATTGTTAGGAAATTTTTCGGGATATTTCACACGCACAGCGGAAGTAGAAATTAATAAATAATCCACAGCAAAAATAATAACAATTTTACATGATTCGATTTCTCAATAAACCTACATTTAAGATCCACAATAAATAATTCACTATAATTTTTATAGTTATACAGTACAATTTTTGGACGAATAAAATTATCAAAATCCTCTCTCACAAATTTAGAAGCATCTGCTTCTTTTCTCACACCCACACAAATTTTTCTCAATTTTGTGAACTGTGTGTATTGAATGAGGAAATGATGAAGCTTTTATATAGGCTCCCAACCGATTCCTATTGTAAAATATGTAACATTTGACTATTCGCTCTTTTTTTTTTTTTTTTTCTTTTCTTCAACAAAAACTTTTTATTGTTATTAGGCTGTGGGCTCTCCAAGTTAAAGAGATCCACACCTACCTAACATATATATAATATTGTTATACTTTTTGTGGTGAGGAGGGATTGGTCCCCATCCCTCACATGCGTGAATTTAACTTTGAACTATAGGAAAAATTATTAAGACAGGAATTTATTCCTCTTGCTCACATTGATATGAGTCCCATATATAATTGAAGTGAATTCATATTCATATGAGTTGACTTTTATGATCCTCCTATATATTTATATTAGTGTGGGTTTTATGTGTGATCGGAGTGAAAACATATTCATATAAATTTACTTTTATGTGAATAAAAGAAAAATGTTCCGATTTTATTTAATAATTTTTGAAGTATAGTACAATACATATTAATTAAATTTAAAAAGAATAAAATTTGAAAATCAATGTAAAGTAAGATGTTCATCAATACTTGAACGATAAATTCATTATTATGTCAGGATGTCATTTTTTCGTCGGATACCTAGAACTCGAAGTGATGGTGACACTGATATTGGACAATTCATGATCAGCTAGGATTAATTCATTAGTGTTAGGACTTTTCAATTTTTTATTATTTTGATATGTTAATGTTTTATTTTTAATTAAGTTTTTTAAATAATAAATAAACACTTGATTAAAAGATTTTAACCGTTTAAACACTTAATTAATAAATAAAATTTTTAAATACAAAAATTAAAAAATTCGTAGAATTATCCTATAGTGCTATATATCAATCCACCTTTGGACTATTAAAGTTTTTATAGCTTATCTTGAACTAAGAAAATTCTTAGATTAAAATTTTATTTTTCATTTGATAGTTGAATAATCTAAATTTATATTATAGAATATCTATTTTTAATTATAGTAATTTTTAGTATAACCAGTCAATTTTATTATTCCTAAGAAAAAAAATTATTTTATTATTAAAAAAATAAGTTCAGAAGAAGATTTTTAAAATTTAACTACTTAATTATTTTCATTCTTGTTTGATGTTAAATCTCAACTAATAAAAGGTACGTGCTTTGATTTTGTAATCATCTTTTATGGGTTGCGGAAGTCTTTGACGTCTCTGCTTCCCCACAACTTGTTCTTTGTTCCGTGATAGGGACGTTTTGTGCTTCTCTATTCATTGTTTTCTCAGAAATATCAATTGATCTCCTACCTTTTTTTTTTTTTAACAAATTGCACTCTGTACAATAATGAATTGTTTATTGTTCTTGAAATGGCCCATGAAATTAAAGCTATTGAAGCTCTAAACTGAGGATCTATCCCCTTTTAAGGGACCGTTTGGGAGTATGGGACCTTTTGAGTGGCAAACTAATTTAATAAAAAATATTAGAGTCGCCTTTAAAATTGTGAGATTTCCAAGAGAAATTACAACGTATCTTAATGTAATAATTCAACATTTGCTGATGTTGAAAGTGACTCCACATAAAATCAAGAGCTCGAAGGTTGAATGATGATCCGATGGAGTTCCACCACATTCAACTTTGGTTTGCTACTTTAGACTTGTCTAGATGCAATATGATACATGAATTATTTCTTTCAGAAAAAAACATCTATACAAACAAACACAATCAAGACAGGCAAATTAATTACGGAAAATCACAGGCAATTTGACATAGGGATTACAATTTTATCTGGTCCGTTGGATATCTGCCCCGTTTAAGAAATAGGCTGGACGAATTTTTTAATTTATACTCTAGTTGAATTTGGGTTCGGATAATAGTATAACCCAATCCGATTATATATATATATATATATATATATATATATTATTTTAGTATTATATGTATTTAATTTATATTTTTTAAAAATTTATAATTTATTTTTTATGTAAAATATAAATTATATTGTGTGGATATATAGAAAAAAATTTAAATGAATATATATATATATATATATATATATATATGTATGAGAAAATAAAATAAAATATTTTTTTTGAGAGAAAAAAAAAACAAACAGATATACTTGTTCCCGCTTCACCCCACCCTGAAGTAAGACTGATATTTTATTTTTTAAACAAATCAGATTCAAATTTTACAAAACTCGTCCCATATTAAATCCGTTGTCATTCCTAATCTGGCAGAAGAAAAAATAAAAATTAAGAAGCTAAAGATTTAAAGCCAGTTGCATAAATCAGGCAGCACAAGTACTTAGTTTCTTGAAGTCATTCTGTACGTAAATTTTTCAACAACTCTCAACAGAAACTAGTCACATGTAGCAGCTGAAATAGAAGTACCTTAGCTCATATCTTCCATATTGACCTTTCAACCTAGGGGATATTTAAGCATACATGTTTAATACACTTTAGAATTGAGAATAAGATCAAATTCTTGGAATAAGGTTAGGGTTAAGGAGCATGTATGTAATTTTTATTGTTCTCTAGGCCTTTGGGCTGGGCAATTAACTTACATTATAGTTTGTGTTTGGTTGGGCTTCAAGTCTAGGATGAAAAATCCATTGATGGGTAGTTGTATTCTCTTTATGTGGATTGATCTTATATTTATGGTAAATATTTGTACTGTTATGAGCTTTAAACCCTTATAATATCAACATTCCTTTTCTTTGGGGAATTTTTTTTTTTTTTTTTAAGTTTTGAATATACAGAGACAAGGAGATTGAGAACAAAGACAGTATTATGGTATGTGATGGGAATTCACCATGTCCCTTGCCAAGAGGATTTCCCAATAATGCCAACATTAAACAACGGGTTTGAGCTCAGACCAACTAATTTCTTTGAAACAAACCCTGTTTTGAAGGTCATATCTTCTAAATTAAGTCTCTCAGTAAATGAAATAAAATAAATATAAACCCTGTTTTAAAGGTTATACCTTCTAAACCTCTTATGAGTATATGAAATAAAATAGGGGTTTTTTCATAAATATTCAAAAAAGACAAAATATTCTTATATATGTCTTCTTTTTTTTCTTTAAAAATACAACTTATTAAGTTTTCTATTTAAAAAATAACTCACTTTCATAGGTATATCATAAAAAAAAAAAAAAAACATTTTTGAAAACTTAAAAAGACAAAATTATATTTTTTAAAAAAAATTAAAAAATTATATTTTGTGTAATTTTCTCAATAAAATAAATGTATTGACTCGAAAATAGCTCTGATCGAATAAATAAATAAATAAATAAATAAGCTAGTTAAGCAAGGATAAGATGAGAATTCCACTTGTATCACACAACTCATATATGACAAATAGTATATGTTCATTTTCATATTTTTCCTCTGTTTTTCCTCTATTGGATTTTGGGCCCAAAATGGAAAATGTTGGATTTGGGCTCAATTTGCTCTTCTTTTTCATTTCTCTATCGTATGTGTTGGATTTGGGCCCAAAGATGGAGAGGGTTAGAGTAAATTAATTGGGCCGTCAAATTTTAGTTGAAGTTGGATTTTTGTCTGTAAGTATTGGGATAGAAAAGAGAAAGGATGAGAGTTGTATTTTTCTCTCTGCATTGTTGAATATTCCCTTAAATTCAACCATTCAAAAGTAAAAAAATTAAAATATTATTATTATTTTTTATTTTGGTGTGAAGAAATAAAAATAATTAATATAAATATTTATTGAAGAAATAATAAAAAGGTAAATTAAAAAAAAATAATAAATATCTTATTGAAATTCTAAAACGACATTTAAAAATTAAGTTGTAATATTTAGACATTGTTTTGCCTAGATAAATATTTGTGTAAACATGCATTTAATTTTCATGTGAAATTTGATCATGTAATATATTCATACTGACGAGTCTAATTTTACCAAATACTGTTGCTTATGAGTTTCTCGAAGGGGTAGAATATGTAAACAGAGAAAAAGCAAGTCAATGGCTCCTAGGGGCTGACCCCTAGGAGAGATTTCGATGCTTAAATCAGTAATTGTTTAAAAGAGAATGTAATTCAAGTTATCGAAATAGTGCTCATACCTGTAAAGTTTAATTTTTGAGGTCTTTATAAGAGATAAATCCTTACATGAGTTGAGTATTGATTTCCTTCATCAGTTTAGATTAGGATGGCTATTTACATATTAGTTTGACCTTGTCCTTCTGATATTAGGATTTTAGGTAGATTGGGTAATTGAGCCTAGCCCATTATAGTCCTGATTTTGCTTGGTATTTTTTATCCCTTATCAAAAGCCCCCCACCCTTAGTCTGATTGAGAGTATCGAAGAGTGGGCTAAGGGAGTAGATGTTTTCTCTCATTGCTTGTGATTCACTTGAATGCTACCTCATTGGAAGAGGGCTCTAAATAATCTGCAAAGTCTCCCTACTCTTTGATATAGATCTTAGATAATATTATGCCTTTTCAATTAAGGACTTAGAATATCTCGTGCATTACTCACAGAGGACTTTAGATAATCATGCCTTACTCTTGGAGGATTTAGAGAAATCATGCCTCGCTCAGGAGGACTTTGAATAATAATTATAATCTGCCTCATATATTCAAGGGTTTAAGAAATCTACCTCACCTCGAAGTCTTCATATAATATGCCTCGCCGAATGAGGGCTTATATAATAATCTGCCTCGATTTATCAAGGACTTTAGAAAATCACCTCGTTAATCGAGATCTTTGAATGATTTGCCTCGCTGACCGAGGGCTTAGAGATTTACTTCGTCAATCGAGGTCTTCAAATGATCTGCTTCACTGACTGAGGATTTATATAATCATATGTGCCTCACTAAAAGAGGTCTTATGTGATAATTCACTTCGTCACCCAAGGACTTTAGATAATAATAATAATAATTTTATTCGTTCGTCGAAGACTCAAATAATAATAATAATATATGTCTCGCTGACCAATGATTTTTTAGAAATCCACCTTTTATAGAGTTCTTCAAGAAAATTTGCCTCACTAATCGAGGACTTTAGAGATTCACCGCGTCAATCGAGGCCTACAAATAATCTGCCTCGCTGATCGAGGACTTGTGAAATTCACCTCGTCAATCGAGGTCTATAAATAATCTGCCTTGCTGACCGAGAACTTTTGAAATTCACCTCATCAATCGAGGTCTACAAATAATCTGCCTCGTTGACCGAGGACTTTTGAAATTCACCTCGTCAATCGAGATTTTCAAATAATCTGCCTCGCTGACTGATGATTTTTGAAATTCACCTCGTCAATCGAGATCTTCAAGAAAATTTACCTCACTAATCGAGGACTTTAGAGAATCACCTCGTCAATCGAGGTCTTCAA
>CATKHJ010069957.1:0-23981 GCA_949750685.1 Vernicia montana
AGCCCTTAGTTTGTGACAGTACAGCTGTCACCTTGCAATTTTGTCGTCTATTGAGCAGTCAGGCTTACTACGGGTTCCGGAAGCCTTAAGTTTTCCCGTTCCCTAGTGCCGGTCACGTGCCTTCGGGTTCGGGGCGTGACAATTATATCCTCTCTCTCATTATATTCTCCTCCACAATGAATTATACTCTAAAAAGTTTAATATTATGGCCCATAATCAAAACCCACATATTTTAATTATTTACAATACATATTTCATATTAAATATATTTATTTACTAAAATCATTTTATTATTTTCGGAAAATAATTTACTAATTTCTTGAAAATAATTGTTTTTCTAGAAAAAAAATTATTTTCAAAAAAATAATATAATTTTTATTTTCCGAAAAATTAACTATTAATATTTCGATGTTGTGGAGTGGAAGAATTTTCAACTTTTGGAGAATTTATCGTATTTTTAAAAATATTAAAATTATCATCCATAATGAAAAAATAAAAATGAGAGGTTCTTTTTTGCATGAAATTGGAGAAAATATTGAAAATTTAGAGAATTTTGAGAGGTTGAGAAGATAGGAAAAAATTAAGTAGAGGTGTATAAAATTGGGTAAAATTTGACCAATATTTATAGACTAAATTTTAGAAATTCATAAATAAAATTGCTGAAAAAAAATTAAAAAATAAATAAAAAATTACAAATACAAAAACAAAATAAATGAAATAAAAAAGTTTTTCAATTGCAAAAGAGGAAGTGGGGCTAGCCAGGCAACACGTGTCACGATCAGAGCCGCATGGCAGGCGATTACTGTCACTCCCAGGCGCCTAGGGCGCGCGCGCTTGGGTGCCCTATATTAATTAAATATATATAAAAAAAAAAAAAAAAAAAAAACCAAGGAGATTTTCTTAAATTTTAATTAAAAAAATAATTAAATATGAAAAAAAAATCTACTGGAATTTTCTTAAATTTTAATTAAAAAATAATTAAATATAAAAAAAATACTGATATTTTCTTAAATTTTAATTAAAAAATTAATTAAATATAAAAAAGAAAATTTACTGAAATTTTCTTAAATTTTAATTAAAAAATTAATTAAATATAAAGAAAAAAGAAAACCTATTGATTAAAAGTATAAAAATATTAATTTTTTTTATTGATTTTAATGGAAAAAATTGAAAATTTTAGATGGAAAGACTAATTAATTGAACGGATCGAAATTTTAGGGACAAATTTATTAGTTTAGCAAACTAAAGGGATGAAATCATTAATTTGGTCAAATCTCAGAGACTGCATAGTAATTATATATATATATATATATATATATAATTGGTTGATATATACCACCCTCCCACCCTCTCACAACGATGAAATTAGTGATTAGACGCCCATTAACCTCCCAATGCTCTTAGTATATTACTGACCTTTTCTGTTGTGAAAGTGTCTTTTCGATGGAATGAATACAATGGCGAAGGAAGGTTAATTTACTCCATCCTAAATTCTTAATAATTAACTTCAATAAGAACCCAGGGAGATGTGTTTGATTTGTAATTTCAAACTCATGCCATATTGTAAGGGCAATTTTTCTAGTACTCTTATATATATATATTTTTTAAATTACAATTTATTAATAACAGCAGAATTTGGAAAACATTTAATTTTCAATGTAAAGTAAAAAAAAATAATAAATAAAATAATTTTCATGTGGCTTTTATTGGTGAAGCCAGAGCCCAAATTCTCTAAATCTGAGTAAGAACATGGCCCAGGCTGTATAATTCCCACAGTAACATGGGAAAAGCCCATGAATAAGAACTAAGAAATACCATTCAATCATTTCTTATTTATATTCTTGGAAATTGAATTGAATTGAATCCCAAATTAAAATTTTATTTTCCTTTACTCCCGTTTAGAAACTCACATTTTGAAAAAAATTTAATTTAAATAATTTTTAATTGGAAGAAAATAATTTATTAAATAAATAAAAATTATACTATTTTACAAAAAATTAATTTAATTAAAACTTAATTTATAGTCAAATATATAGCATAATCTTTTAGAGTTTCAATATTATTAATTATTTTTAAATGAATAAAAGTAATTAATAAAATAAAATTCATAATTTATTTATATAATATTTTAAATAATTTTTATACAAAAATTCAATTAAATTTTATTGAAATGAAATTTTCCAAACAAAGCAAGCTTGTTGGTTTGGAACTAAAAATTTGAATTTGCATGGTAAATAATGGGTAATGGTCAATGGATTTGAAATGAAAATTTTAAGCTTAATTAAGTCAAATCCAAAACCTATAAAATCCGACATATCCAATGTAAATGTAGGAAATATAAGAACATGAAAATCTTTAGCCGAAAACGGTGCTGAATCAAATATAAGTATAAAAGTTTATAACTTTAATAAAAGCTATGCTTCCCATTTAAGGTTTAAAAAACATCTTTAGTAAACATATGAACTTGGAAAAGTTGATTTTTATAATAAATCAAGACAAAAAAATAAATTTAAAATAATAATAATAAGTGGGCTTAATAATTCTTGGCTAACTTTGAAGCCCATAATTTTTTACTATTTCAATTAGTTCCAAAAAAAAAATTAATTTTTTTTTTTTTTTTAAATTAGTGCCATCTATGCTGTTAATACTTTTGTTACATTGGGAATTTTTATCATTGCCTTTGCTTACAATTCAACTTTGAAGGCAGCAATTTCCTTTCCAAGCAAATGGGGTTAAAGAAAGACATAAAAGAACTATTTAGTTATAGATTTTTTTTTTTTTTTTTCTGTTTTCATTAAAAATAAAAAGTTTTCATTTTTAAAGAAAATTAAAAAATGATTGAAAAACATGTTTATTTGTTATGATTTAAAAATTATTTTTAATTTCAAAATATGGAGAATTTATTCATTTAACAACAATGATAGTGGTGATGGTGAAAGTGGTGGTAGTGGTGATGGCAGTGACAGTGGCAGTGATGGTGGTGGTGGTGATAATGATGGAGGTGGTGGTGATGAAATGATGATATTTTTATTTAGAAAAATTAATGAAGAAAATTTTAAAAAAAATTTTAAATTTGTTTTCTAGTTTTCTTTTAAAATAATGAAAATAGTGAAAATAATTTTTTGATGAAAATTTTATAAAACAATCAAAATAAATACAAAATTTTATTTTATGTTTTCATTTAAATTTTTTTCTAAAAAACTGAAATAATTTTCCACAATTAAATAAGCCAAAGAATTTCAAGAAAATGGATTATTGGTGTTCACAACTAAGAATTATTAGTTCCTTACTTATCTTTCAACTTTGAAGGGACAAGACACGTGAAGAATTTTAACAAAATGGGTTCTTAGTGTTCACAACTAAGAATATTAGGGATTGGTCATTCTTATTGGCTCAATCTTGGTAAAATGTTTTTAAATATTGAATATATGTAATACTTAAATACTCGAATGTCTATGTATTAATATAGAAAAACAAAAAAAAATTAATTTTAATAGCTCTTCTCATTTTTTTTAAAAATATTTTTAAATGTATCAAAAGTTTAAAAAGAAAAATTGAAATTTAAAGGTAATGTTCTCATCATAGTCTTCTTATGAAGGCCATTGTGAGCTCAATCAAACTTGTTCAAAAAATTTAATTTTTGAGGCAAAATAATTTCTAAATGTACAAATTAAGTATAAAAAATGCTCTATTAAACTTGTTTAAAGAGATAATTTATACTCAATAAACATATAAATTGACTTAAAAATATCTCAAACTCATAAAAAAATAATAATAATAATAATAAAAAAAAAAGCTACATCTCAAACTCATTGAGCAATAGACTTGATGTATGAGTGATACTGATATGTTTAGTTTAATCGCTATATCAAAATACATCTCAACCTACGTTTTTATCCACACCACCACTAAATATTCATTCATCATCAAACCAGTAAAAAATTTTCATAATCAACCTCATAAAATGATAACTCATATGAGAGGCCAAACATTTTCATGAAATTTCAGGAAAATTAATGAAACAAATTTGATTTACTCTCCTTCAATGCTAAAAGAAATGTGAATTTACTGAAAAATAATTGTAGCAATAAAAATTAAAACAATTGATAAATTGTTAAGAATCGATTTCACATTAAAAAAAAATACACTAAAAATACATGAGTATATAATAATTTGAATTTGA
This sequence comes from Vernicia montana, assembly GCA_949750685.1. Taxonomy (NCBI): domain Eukaryota; kingdom Viridiplantae; phylum Streptophyta; class Magnoliopsida; order Malpighiales; family Euphorbiaceae; genus Vernicia; species Vernicia montana. The sequence goes on from CATKHJ010069957.1 coordinate 4,184, forward strand.
CTACTTAATAGGTTAATTCTAATCTTTTAGTAATAATTAACCCAAACTCATTAAAATCCAATTCATTCGTAAGCTTAATTTATACTTAATTTAAGTCACTTTTATACTTTCAATTCAATTTCTATCATAAATGTTAACAAAATTGTTGAATAGAACTACAAAATTTATAACTTTCCTTTGTCACTCATACCCACAAGGTCACAAGAGCTAAATGGATTATGAAAATGAAAGAAAATTGTAATTACGGAATAATTTTTGTATATTGTATTAAGTTTACTTTTATGATCATCCACGTCGAAATTAAAATATTCATAAATAAAAAAAATTTATTATTTATAATGTGGTTCAAATTTAAATTTCCGTTATTAAGTTTTGAGAAAGTAAAATATTTTATACTTTTTAATAAAGTTTTCATGGATTATTGCACATAATTTTTGTATATTATATTAAGTTTACTTTTATGGTCATTCACGTCGAAATTAAGGGATTCATAAATACAGAAAAATCATTATTTATAGTGTGATCCAGAATTTGAATGTTATTAAGCTTTGAGAAAGCAAAGTATTTTACACTTTTTAATAAAAAGCTTTCATGGGTTATTGCACATAATTTTTAATTTGGAGACCCAAAAGGAAAAAAAATAATAATAAAAGACAAATTAGTATGACAATTTAAAAAGTGGAATCTTCTTCCATATCATGGGAATGGACAGAGAAAAGCAATAAAGATATAGAAGAGGGATTATTGAGTTTGATCCTTAGGGAAAGAGGATGTTTGTTTAGGCATTAGAGATCATAGCTAGAGAGTGTGATAGACAAAATTGACAGTGTGAAACATAAATTTACCTCTAAAAGAGGGACAATATTAGTGAAAGTGATAAACAAGTGGGTCCCAAAAACTCAGTCAGAGTCCCACCTCATACATTCTTCTGCAAACTCACCTTCCTTTTTAAGGGACATTTTATGGACCCCTTACCCTTTATCACACCATTACTTTTGGCTCTGGGCTTAGTTATTAGGTGATGGACCCACTTTGACTACTGGCCTGGTTTTTTTATATTTCTTAAATGGGTTTAGACAAATATTTTATAATTAATTAAAAAAAAATAGGTCAAGTATGGCTTTATTATTATTATTATTATTATTTATTAACATTATTGCAACCTTTATATTATTATTATTATACATGAGCGATATTATGCATAGTAAATTAATCCTTTAATTGGATAGGTTAGGTCGGATCGAATCAAATTTAAGTCAGACTCAATAAATTTAAAATCGAATTCAATAAAATTTAAAATTCAAAATTTTTTATTAATTAATTTTTTTCCATATAATTTATCTCGATTTATATCCAAATTTGAGAAGGGGTTAAAGTCCCACAATCCAATCCAATCCTAAACTTGATTTTTATCAGTTTGATTTGAGATCAAGTCCGAGTCAACTCGATCTGAATTACAAAATTATAATAAATTTTATTAAATTTATCTTTTTAATTCAATAAAAAATAAATTATTCACATTAAAATTAGAAAATTTGTGAAAAGAAAAATACCTCTATTAATATATTTCATTTTAGAAATCAATTTTTCAATAATAAAATAAAAAAGAAATAGATCAAATACAATGACAAAAAAATGATTCATCAATTAATTAAATATGGTTTCACATCAAAGAAAATGAATAAAATAAAAACTTTATTGAAATTTTCCATTTAGAACTTAATCAATTCCAATAAAACAAAGTTGAAAATAATGATGTAAAGAAGGTACTCATGATATATACTACCTTCTGGGTCAGTTTGTTGTTCCTAAAGTAATTAATATATTAATTAGGGCTTAGATAAGACAAGTGGGTTTTGGGCTAATAAAGCCACAGTCATTGGAACAAATCTCTCTCATGCACCGCAATTATGTGCTTGACCATTGACAATTTACTTGCCCAACAAAAGAGGGAAGGAATTCAAAAAAAAAAAAAAAAAGGTTAGTTGATGAGTGATGACCTAATTAATCACCCTCTTAATAAGGGAAAAGGTTGTTTAACCTTGCTAAAAATCCAAGATTAGAAGAAGACTTTTGTTGATTTACCTATGAAAAATGCTTCATTAATTTCAAGTTTGTCATTTGTTGTACAAAGTGGTATTATCATTATGTTGGTAATTAGTTCAAACTTTTGTATGTCCTCTAAGAAGGGAAACTTCTTACTCCATGTGATTTCAAATGTTCAATAGTTTCTATTTTGAACTTTATAGATTTTAACAATAGTTTTTAACATAAAACTTATAGGAATTCGTGATTAATTTAAAATATGAATAAATTTTTATTTCGTCCTTTAATTTTGTCTTAATTAATGAACGTGTCCATGTATTTTGAAAAACTAACTAATTAGTCTCTTAGTTTTAGTTTCATAAACTAAATAGTCATTATGTTCATTTTTACCGTTAAATACCTATAAAAAGACTAAAATACCTCCTCATTTTCCCTTAAAATTTTTCCTTTCTGCCATAGAAATAAAAACCTACAAAATTAAAACTCATACCACTCTTTTATTTGCACAATATGTTCCAGGGAGACTGGCACTTGAAGCAGTAGCAGTAGGCGCCAATAAGTACATGAGAGTGAAATTCTATATGGAACCAGCAATCAGAGTCGAGAAAACGAAGTCAAGTTCATTGAGTCCAAATTAGGACGAGAAGCCATGTCACCAAGAACACAAGCAGAAACACCCACTAATTCCTCCATTAAAACTTTGAAAGAGAACTATGGATCAGCAGCTACTCTAGATCTCCATCCATTTAGGAAAAGACTCAGAACCCTAAATCCTCATGAGGATGATGAATTCTCAAAATTAGAATCACCACTCCATCCACCACTATCATCGTCACTGCCGCCAAGTCCACGACCTACACCACTACTTCCATTGCCTCTACCCTGTTAAAAGCTTAGGCTTGAAAAGTTTTGGGTGAGGAAGAAGGTGGAGAGAGCGATTTTGAGGATTTGAAAATGGGAAAGAAACAGCAACTAGAATTGGAGAGATGAGGAGGAGAATCCTGGAATAAAGAAGTTGAATATAATATTGCCTCGCAAAAACAAACCAACAAAGCTGGGCTGAAGCCACCATTTTTTCTTTTAAAAAACTCAAACTCCTAAAAAAAAAAATCACCAAAATCAATCAAACGCAGAGAAAAGAAGTAGGTGGCAGATGGGCGACGATTGGTGGTGGCTTTGGTGGCAGTAGCTTCAAAACTACCTTATATTATCTCCATTTGATTTTGATAAACCAAAATTACTCTATTTGGACCAATGAAGGAGATGATTGGAAAAGAGGCAGCAACGACGATCGATGACGAGGGTTGGGTGATGAAAACTGAGATGGCTTGAGCTCGCGCCGACGACTGTGAGACCTGCTGGTGTGAACATTGATGGCTTTGTGGTTGGGTGTGAACGGTGATGGCTTTGCGATTAGAATGAATGGAGGGGCAGAGAGAGATAGGGGGATTGAGAGGAGTAGAAAGAGATAGAGGGTATTGTAGGAATAAATTTGTTTTTTTTTTTCTTTTTAATTTTTTAACTGAAAAAGTGAAAAAAAATGGACGGAATGATTAAATAAACTAACGGAATCAAAATTGAGGGACTAATTAGTTAGTTTCTCAAAATACAGAAACAAGTTCGTTAATTAAGGCAAAACTGAGGAACTAAATAGTAATTTACCCTTAAAATATTAAATAAAAAAACTTTAGTTTCATCTAATACTAAAAAAAATTAATAAATTAAATTATATATGAAGATTTTATTTTGAAAATTTTCAAATTAATTTTCTTGGACACTAAAGAGCCACATTAAATTATTAAAATGTTAAAATAAATAATTTAATTTTATAAACTTTCATAATGATTTTTGTTACAAATTTTATTAAGATATGTGATTGATATAAGGTTTGGAATTTGGAAAAAAAAGAAGGAATAATTAAAATATTTTATCAATCACATTTTAAACTTTTGTATCATATAGCATAAGTGAAAGTAATAAAACCAAATTATATGGACAAACCCTTTTATTTTATTTTATTTTCAAATCATATAGACAAGTACATAAAATCTAATTAACTATTGGAGTTTTTCAAATTTACTATCTTGGACACCATAGACTTAAATATCATATTGTTGGAAATTGATTTAAAAATTATCAATAAAGATAAAGTTAGATTTAATCTATTACAATATTTTCTTATTCCTTAAATTTCTAGTCAAAATTTGTTGGTTGTGCCCATAAAATTTTGATTTTTAGTTGATATTTTTCAGTACTTTTAGTTATTGTAAGTCTATAAATAAGTAGCTTTATTATGGAATAAACAATGTACAATTTTATTATAGTTCTTTCATAAAATATTGTTTTTTCTTGCTTATTTTTTCAACATGTGGTATTAGAGCAAAAAATAATCTTATGGGTCCTGTGAGAGAAAACAATTGTGAGATATCAAAAATCTTAAACACTAAATCCCCAAGCCTAAACATTATCAATGGCCTCATCCAATTTTTCTTTATCTTCACCTCCTGTTTTCATAGGAGAAAATTATTAAATGTGGGTTGTCAAAATGAAGTCCTATTTACAAGCTTTTGATTTATGGGATTCGATTGAAAATGATACTGAGCCACCTCCATTGCTTGCAAATCCAACTTTAGTCCAAATTAAAAATCATATTGAGGAGAAAGCAAAGAGGTTTAAGGCAATAACTTGCTTGCATTCTTCAGTTTCTGAAATAGTTTTCACACAAGGATTATGGCATGCAAAACTGCAAAACAAGTTTAGGATTTGCTTAAGGATATCAAAGAAATGAATTGTCACACCTCGTCCTCGATACCTCGTCACAATGGCTCGGCAGTGAGCTCACACCTCTTCTAAATGATCAAGGCGCGATGGTCATAGGATATGGGTAGATTTAAGACCACCTATCATCTTGTAGAACCTTTGTATGCCCATGATCTAAACTTATGAATTAAACACATTCGTTCATGCAAAGTTCAATGTGGGCCACATATATAATATAAGATTAATCTTATTTAGAAAATTTCTCCTTGTTTTATTCATATAAACCATTTTGTTACATATTGAAATACTTAAAGTTCTCAAACTTTCCATTACATTTTCATATTCTTCTAATATAGTTCACCATGAGCCATGTATAATACAATAAAATATTAAGATCTCTAGTATATCCTTGATTCTAACTTCAAGTACCTTCCTTCGTCAAAACTAGCTAGGGCTTCCTTGCTAATGGACGAATCTAAGCACCTCACTTGCTAACTTCTCCAAGATCGTTTGGCTGAAAACTTCTAAGCTAAATTCTGAAATTCACAGACGATGTGGTGAGCTGTCAATTCAGTAAAATCATAGAAATGAATTAGAGGCCAAAAATTATGAATAAACAATATCGAAGCAATTAAAATGAAGCACGATGCTTTAAACATTATAGCAGATTAAGAATGGCAGGAATCAAATACATAAAATTATATCTTCATTTCTTTTAAATTGACAGAAACATGCTTTTGTGAGTCAAGTTTATTTTTCCACATCACCGCGTATATCACATTCATTTAATCCATCGGGGATCTAATGGTGGCCAAACCACTAATCACAAGTCCCTGTCATGTAGTACCATCGTAATACCATCGCGGTATACGTAATAAACAATCGAAGGCATTATGTGCTCTTTGTAACCATCATGGGCTGCTACTAACCCAAGAAACATCTCTGTATGTCTGCGAGAATACATTTGACTTAGTTTATAAACTCAGTCAGTCAAGTCACTAGTGCACTTGGTCTAATGAATACCCTCATTAGTTAGGCGTTCTGTCAATTTAACCATTTAACTTTTATATATATATATATAACATTAATACTTTAAAGAAAACTTTTCTTATTATTTTCATTCATAAAAATTTGCCTAAATGGCTTCGATTACTCAAGATGACTTCAGTCCAAATGAACTTCGTCGCTTGCAATGAGATCAACTTTGATAACAATGAATTCTGATCACAATAAGAACTATCCAAATTATAATATTATAACTTCAGTCCGAATGATCTCGCTTACATAGGAGTGGTTTCGCCAACTTCGCTTTTCAATAGAGCTTACTATATATATATATATATATATATATATATATATATATATTTACCCACTAAAGGTGAAGGTAACATTAATACTAATGAAAACAATAATACATTGGAGGTCAACAGGGGAATGGTTTTCAACGAAGTACATAGAAAGAATTTCATTGAATTATTTATACATTTCATTAACTTAGAAACAGTAAAGGATACATTCTTATAATCTTATCTCTTTGCTATATCCTCCGATCAGGCAATTCGGTACTCTTCAAGTTTCTTTTCTAGCTCTTTAATTTTTCCATTACTTCTGGGTACCATTTCCTTTAATATGGGACCTCCATCTTTTTTGGTGGCAATTGTCCTAATAATAGAGCTCCAAATCATCACCATCAAAATCTCCACTGGTGGCTCTTTATTAATTTCCAGATCATCTCAGAACGAGAGATCATCACCTAGGCTCTAGTCATCATCTAGATTGGCCTCATCCATTCTTAGGCTTACTAGATCTACCGATCTGTCATCTATACTCACTTGTAGCTCTTATAAGAGCACTGGAATAATCATCTACCTCTTTAGATGTTTGGGTTTCATTTACAATCAGTTACCATCTCAGAAAAAGATTTGGAGAGAGAAAGAGAGAGAGAGAGAGAGAGCTTTTGGGTTTTCTTCTGAGTTCTAGAGAGAAAACTTAGATTTTAAACTTAGAGAGAGAAAAGTAATTGTTCCAAAATGAAACTGAAGGGTGTAGGGGTCTTTAAATAGAGAAGGAGCAATTATGACTTATGTTATGAAAAGATATAAAGCCGGTCAATAGTGTTAAATGAGAAGACTTTTTCTCATTGGAAACAATAAACTTATATGGAAAGAAAAGATATCATAAATGATCTATCAGGGTAGATGATTTTCTGTCTAATCAATACTTACCTGTTGTAATAAAATATCTATTCCCACTAACCTTTTGCTCCTCATCATTACGAACTCATCAGTTCACTTTGTTAATTTCTAAAACACCAAAGTCTTATCATTGTACCATTTCTATCTCATGAACTTATCCTGATGCCTAATCTCTTCTATCGAGACCACAACTCAGTCTTTGTCTAATCCATTCTAAGCTTACCCGTTCCTCCTCGCATTCTTTTAATTACCTCGGCTTCGTTATCTAGTCCTAAGTTCGTTGTCAACTTTACTTACTTCGCTAAACCGAACTCATCTATTCACTTTCTACCCTTAGGCTCTTCGCTCATCTGACGTCTTACTTTATTCGACTATCACATGAACACTCTTTATCCATTAACTTGTTCAATTTCCTTTTCATTTGATGTCTCTTATTATTTTTATCATCTCCCATGCATATTTATCTTATAATCTATCCTCGTATCTCTGATTATTCCTCCTTTATTTTCACTTTTATCACCTACCTTGACATAGTCCAACAAGTCTCACTCAAGCACCCTCATAGTCAAGGCCTTTCCTCATTCATCCTTAACTGCCTATTATGACTAGCAAGAACTTAGGGTATTACATGAATGATAAAAAATAATGCAGATTTTGAATCTTAAAAGAGAATTTGAGATTCAAAAGATGAAGGAGTTAGAAAGTATCAAAGAATATACTAACAAGCTCATGTCTATTGTCAACAAAATCAGGTTGTTTTATGAAGAGTTTTCTAATAAAAGAGTAGTTGAAAAATTTTCTGTAAGTTTGCCCGAGAGGTTCGAATCAAAGATTTCTTCACTCGAAAACTCTAAAGATCTCACAAAAATAATTGTCGCGGAGTTAATTAATGCGCTATAAACCTTGGAGCAAAGAAGAGCATTTAGACGAGAAGGAACAATCGAGGGAGCTTATATAGCCAAAACCTTTACTAATTTATCATCTTCAAAGAAAAATGGATATTTTCCTTCATGTAGTGTTTGCAAGAAGACTAATCATGCTGAAAAAGATTGTTGGCATAAAGGTAAACCACAATGTTTCAAGTGCAAAATATTTGGGCATGTGCAAAAAAATTATAGAATCAAATGTGAACAAGCAAATGTGGCACAAGTAGAAGTAGACTCTTTGTTTTAAAAAAAAAAAAAAAGCAGTTGCAGTGAGAAGTGCACCAATCTAGATTGGTGAGAAGTGCACCAATAAAAGAGAATTTGATAATAAGTGCATCAATAAAAGATAATTTGATGATAAGTGCATCAATAAAAGAGAATTTGAATAGAAGTACATCAATAAAAGAAAATTTTGATGAGAAGTGCATCAAGAAAAGAGAAATTTGATGAGAAATGTATCAACAAGAGAAATAGGTGAGAAGTGCACCAAAGTTTTATTTTGAAGATAAGTGCTTCAACACAAATTCAACAATTTTGAATCAATAGAGAGTGTTGGAAATTGATTCAAAAATTATTAATAAAAATCATGTTAGATTTAGTCTACTAAAATATTTTCTTATTCCATAAATTTCTAGTAAAAAATTTATTGATTGTGCCCATAAAAATCTGATTTTTAATTGATATTTTGTAGTACTTTTAGTTATTATAAGCCTATAAATAAGCAGCTTTAAATTTTATTAGAGTTGTTTCATAAAATGTTGTTTTTTCTTGCCCATGTTTTTCAACACATATCCTTAGAAGATTAAAGTGAGCAAATCATCCACCAACAAAGAATGTCAATTGACAACCAATCTCAAAATCCCAATAATTTGTTCTATTTCTTTGTCAAAGCGACAAGCAAACCCACCTCACTCAAGTGGGAAAAATCCATAATGGTACTCATCAACTAATATAGATGAGCTTCATGGGATTCTGACTCAACTATATATTTATATGCATTTATGTGTATATAACCATCATGCTACCTTTAGCTTTCACAAATGGTTATATATGGATTCCACACATGATGACTTACCAACTATATATTTAAATATATAATAAGTTGCAATGTCCTATATGATCACTACACTTTAAATGCTCGGATTAGTCACCAATGGATGAAATCAATGATCATACAAAATTTTTGCCACCATATTATTTGTTTTCTTTAAAAAAAAAAAAAAAAATCTTTAGAACAAGAGTCAAAGAGGCTATCAAGTTGGGTCATGCTCATCATGCAAAAGGGGATAATTACAATTAGTGACTACTTGTACTAAGTCAGATTGATGTGGTAGTTATTCCAAGCATTAAGACATGATTTTGATTGTGCAACTACTATAGGTTAGAGACCAATTAATTATCTCTTTCTTTTATTATTATTGCTACATATAATTGTTTTTAATAGTTATAAGTATCAATTTCAAAAAAAAAAAAAAAAAAAAAATAGTTAACAGTAGCATCCAATAAATATAAAATTAAATTCTCTCCTTATATATATATATATATATAAAACAAAAATAATGTTTTGATAGATTTTTTCTACCTAAACAAATTTGTTTAATTCAATTACAATTGATTGAAATTGAATTGAATTGAATTTTATGAATGTATTTAATTTCTTTCAATTATATTATTTAATTTATTATATTTAATTATTAAGGATTGATTAATGCCTAACATTATTAATTTGAAATTATAAAAAAATTATTAATTTAAGAGTAAGAGAAGTGCTAAGGTTTTCACTTATTAATTAAAGTGAAAATTTATTGAATTTTATTTTTGTCTTTTTTCTTAATTTTCTATATATCAAACTAATAATGAAATTTTTTTCCACACAAATATTTGAAAATCTAAAAGTTGGTATTTGTTATTCTTTTTATGTATTTTATTAGAAATTTATGTCATGTTACTCTTACCATTGATTTTTAAATCACGCAATTTTTTTTTATATAGATATCATGCATTTAATTTTTTTCACGTGTCTTGAAAGTTATTAATTTTTAATAATTATCTAATTTTTATATTCATTTTAATTTTTACAAATAATTCACTAAATAAAATAATTTAAGTTATATTTCAGAAATAAATTAGGATATCCACAATCATAAGCTACTAATTATGTAATATTTAAAAAAATTTATAGATTTATTTAATAAATAAATTTAGCTTAATAATATATATCCAAATAGGTTTTTAATAATAATTTAATATAATTTTGTAACCACACGATCATTTCAATATTTTCTTTTTATAAAATATTTAAAGAGTATGTATATTTCTGTTTCATAATTTTTTAATAATATTTTTATTTAACAATATGTCTAAAAATATTTTTTTTTCTCTCTATTATATATATATATACACACACATACATAATAGCACACAAAATTCTAAAATTATACTTTATTTTAGACATAATAATTAAAAATAAATATTATTAAACTTATAAGATAAAATATAATTGCGCATTTGTGCAGGTTTCGACTAGTGTATAAATTTAAATATACACTCATATATTTGATATTTGCATATATGAAATATTAATTTTAAAATTTAAATATATTTATTTGGAATATAGACCATGATAAATTATCATTGAATTGGATTTTGCAGTTGTGATTCATGATTTGATAAAAAAAAAATTAAAAAAAAAAAAAAGATGTCGGTAAGAGTAGTCATACTAACATGCTTTTCTTAAAAATAATAATACTCCTCCGTTTTATTTTAATAGTTTCATATTTCTATTTTGAGAGTCTCAAATTAAATTATAATCCACTTTCCTTATTGAAAAAGAAAGTAAACAAGTAATTTATTAATATACCCTCATTTAATGTGCAAATTGTATTAAATATAAGAAAGGAATAGAAAATGAATTGATAAAATTAATTATTTCCACTATATTAATTACATTTTCTTAATTTGTGAAAAAAATCAAATGAGACTATTAAAATGGGACGGAGGGAGTAATAAAAAAAAAGGGTAGGAAGTATAATTTACTTAAGTATAATTATTTCATAATGTCTCAATTGGGTTTAAAGATACATGTATGATTAGGGATAGTAGAATTGGGATTACTTGACATTAGAAAATTATTGTGTAGTCGGATTGTAAGCCCTTCTTCTTAAAATTAAAAAATTAAAAAAAAAAAAAAAAAACCCTTCAAAATTTAAATTTGATCGATAAAATAAAATTAAATAAACTACCAATTAGTAGTTGCAAATAGTTATATACAAAACAGAAAAATACCCAAAATAAATAAATAAATAAATAAAAAGCTCCTAATTTCTTTCCATTATAGCATAATCCCCCACACTTTGAATTCTCATTTGCTACCATGTGATGAGGTTACCAAAGTCCAACACTAAGGGTAAAAATCATACTGATTGTTTGGTGAATTGACCCATTTATGAGTTCAAAGCTAGAAAATTTAGGATAAATTAATTAAGTACACTTTATCCTTGATATATTGTCATAAATTAGTTCAAATTAGTATACTAATCATTACAATTGAAATCTCACATTGAATATTCTTTTTTCATTTAAGTTCTTGCTCATATGTCCTTGTAAAATTAATTTTGCATATGAAATATTTTCTAAACAAAAATTTATGTGTTCAATTGTTATAAACAGTACTTATTGCTACGTTATGAATTTGAGATTAAAAAATTTAGCTTTAAATTTAATACTTATTTTTAAAAAATTTCAAATAATAGTCAATCATTTTATAAAATTATTTTTTAGCAATTGAGAGGGAGATTTGAACATGCGTTTATTGTATAAATATATGCACTTACCATTAAACTATACCTTAATATGCATTTATACAAGTTATATGTCAAATTAAAACGTAGTAATTAAATGTCTAATTACAATCATTGGCGGAGGAAGGGGGACCAGGAGGGGTCATGACCCTTCCTAATATCTAAAATACCAATTTTTTTTAGTGTTAAATTATTAAAATTTAGTTATATATTGTATTTATCTCTTTATTTTTGATGATTTTTTTTAAATATATAGAAATTAGTTTAATTATATATATTACTTTAATGTAAATTATAGTATAAAAAATTTGGCTCTCTTTACAAAAATTTTCTACAATAAAAAGCCGTGACAACAACTTTAGGAAATATGATTCTCATAGAATCTTGACTACTTAATTAAGATTAGGGTACAATTTATAAAATATATATAATGAGTTTGAATGATCTTAAAAGTGGTCAATAGGTTTTGCTTTACATAATATTTTGGTTAAAGAACTTTCCCTTTTGTTTTCTATTCTTTTCTTTTTCTTTTCCCATGACTTTCTAAAGCATTCTTCTATATATACTTTTCATAATATCTATAATTTCACCTCTCACAACTTCCTCTTGGTATCCTAATTAAACACCCTTTGTATTCAGATGTCAAATGTAATCATTTGAAGGCAACAATAATTGGTTTAGGCAGGTTATAATTAAAGTTTAATTTATAGTTTTTGTAAACAATTAAATATTGGTGTGTTGTGTCACTCTCATTTGAAGCCATGAATCCCATTATATATTGTCTATTACTGATGTGTTCAAAATTTCTTAATTTCAATGTTTTTGCATATGTATAAAAAAAAAAAAAAATCCTTCATCGATTGAAAAAGAGAACAATACAAAAATAATATAATTTCTCAAAATAAGTATTAAAATTAACTAAGAATACATATATTATAATAACCACAATCTAAATTTATTTGAATGATTAAATCATACTCGACTGTAAATAATGATCATTGTTAGAATCTTATAATTTTTTTTGTGAGTTCAATTGAGATACCAACAAATAAATATTAAAATTAACTAGAAATTAACGTCATAATTTGTAATATTTTTATGTATATATTTATAATTTTTGAAGGAAAGGAATACGGCGTTATAATAATGGTTAAATAATCGAATATATCTGATTCGAAGGGTAAAAGATTAAAAAATTTAATTTTAATATTTTCAATGTTTAAAAGGATATGAAATGAATGTTACCCTTTAAAATATTTTTGAAATGTCAATAAAAGAGGGAATAGGATGAAAGTGATAGAAGAGAAATGTTAAAAAATTTGAATCTTATTTATTTGTATTATTAAATAGATATTCAATTATTGAATAATTAACGAAATATTAATCAACCATCACAATTATGGAAGATAATATGTACAATTTATATAATTTTTTTTTTGTCCAAGCAAGAAAATAGCACAAGGCATGTGAAATATGAAAATGGGGAAGGAGACTTCATTTTCTTTCACATGGAGTGTAATGAAGTTATATAATATTCATTGAGATTATTGATAATGATGGGGCAATAGAGAGAAAGAGATGATGGCAATGATTCTTGCTGGGGTATCATTGGTTTGGACTGAGATTTTTGAACATTTTAGTCAAGAGAAGATAAATCCCTAGCTTCAATCAATGCAAGATCCAATTAATTAATTAATTAATTAATTATGTGTGTTGTGATAACTAAAATCTTAAAAAGATATATATAGGAGAAGACAAAGTCTTTGCAAGTTTTTGGGGTAGCATCCCATGTTCTAGGTTAATGTCTTTCCTCTTCTACTCCAAAATGATCGCCGAATACTTCTCTGGTTGACATTGAATTGATTTGGAAGATTATTCAATCTTTAAATGCAAAGAAATACTTTCCCTCAAAAAAAAAAAAAAAACAAAAAAATATTATTTTTTTAATAATTTTATATTTAATTTTCACACTATGCTAAATTAAAAAAGAAAAAAGAAAATCATATAATTCAATATTTATAAATTAAGTGTGAACTTAAACTTGACTTTCTTTCTTGAATTATCAAGTAGAAAATAAAATACAGAAAAACATATGATGAGTAAAATTACCATTAAATTTTATATTAGATTCTAATAAATTTATTGGATAAAGGTGAAAATGAAGTCACCTTTGGGTTCTAACTAGGATCCAAATTCATAATTTCACAGTTTTGAAATAATTTTAGTACTATTAAGTTAAAGGTTTTATTAGTAAAAATCTAAAAGAAAATTATATATATTAATAAACTTATAATTTAGTGATAATTGAGTTATTTTTAGAAATTATGAGGTCTCGAGTTCAAATATTTAATCGGGGTCAATTTTTTTTATAAAAAAAAGAAATTTATATTTATATTCGCCTCAATATCCAATCAAAGTCAAATTCTTTTAAAATATATATATATATATATATTCACATGAAAAAGATAAAGCAATGGTATCTTCCAATTACGTGTGTAAGTTTGGCTTCTCCATTAATATTTAATCCAATTAATTTGTTATTTTCCTTTACTTTGACTAAGATGGAAGCTTTGTAGTGATGTTTTTTTTTTTTTTTTGCCAAAGAGCTTTGTAGTGATGTTGAGAATAGAAGAAAGTGACAAGCCATTAGCCATAAGAAAATAACGTGACATTCATTCCTCTTGATGGACAATTTGGAGGTCGGTGGTCACTTTAATTTTAAGATCAAAACAACTCAGTTTGTCAAAAGTTTGAAAACCACTAGACCATTGCCTCAACTTCCTTTCCTTTGAGCAATTCTTGACTCTTCAAATTCCATTTATTTTATATATATATTACAATTACAATTATCTTTCTTTATCTTTTAATTACATCATGAAATTTTTATATTTTATTTGTTATAAAAAAAAAAAACTTATTTCTTTATTAAAAGATTTTATATTCAACTTTTGTTGATAATTTCTTTATTATTTTTGTTAAAAAGAAATTTCGTTAGAGTTTCAATTTTTCATTTCCTATATTATGAAACAGAAATTCAATAATTTATGTAAAATATTAATTTAAGACAGAGTAGTAACATATTTTTGTGTCAAACTGAGTAGTACTATATTTCACTACCTAACATATATTTTTGTTAATAATACTTGTCAGTGTTATTAAAATCATATTGGACCGGTCGGTCGGACCAATTAAATTGAGAATCAGTCATTTAGTTTTTAAGTTACAAAAAATCAGAGATTTATGAACTGGAAAAAATTAGTCCGGACCAAAAAACCGAAAAAATATTGAATCTGTCGGATTAAAATTTACTTAAAACTATATCGTTTTGAACTTAATAAAATTAAAAGAAAAAAAGCAAATTGATTAAGTTGTACTGGTTGGTTGAACCAATCAGACCGTAAATCAACAAAAAGACAAATTTAATTTTCGATCTGATTTTAACAACATTGATACTTGTCAAACAAAGACTACTCCACTGTGTACAACATACGATATATCTCATTCATTGCAATTATAATTCATATTCGAGTCAAGAACGGATTCAAAATGATTTAATTTGAAAGGCCAATTTTTAAAATATTCACTTCTCATATAAAAAAAAATATAATTATTATTTTAGCTTTAAAATTAAAATAAAATAGAAAATATTTACTGCAAGTATTGCTTCAGTTGATTTATTACAAATGTATTACAAAATAAAAATTGTATATATAATTAAAAATATTAAAATTGATGGATTATTTATATATTTCAATTATTTAGCTTTACATGTTTTTTATAATAAAAATCATTTTTTTATTTTTTTAAATAAAAAATTTTAAAGCTTTATATCCTTACTTTTTTACAGGTTAATAATATTATAAATCATACAAAAGATTTATAATATTTACATTTTTATATAACCTAAAAATAATATAAAATTCAAATTTCAATTGCATTTTGTATAACATTTAAATTTATATCACATTTTATATAATTTAATTTAATACTTTCATAAATTAATTTTATTTTTTATTTTTTCATATACATATTGAAATCACAAAAAAAAAAAAAAAATTGGGACTCTACTTATATACATATATATATATACTCAAAATATACAATTACTTTTAAAAAAAAAACATGCCTCATTAGTTGGAATATTCCATGAAATATTTTTAGTAAAATAATCCACAAAAGCACATAGATTTTTTTTTTTTTTTTTTCCAAGTAGCACATAGAAAATTGAGTGGTTATTATTGATGGCTAAATGATAATGTCATGCCAATCACAACTCTCTCTCTCCCTCTATTTATTTATTTATTAATATGCAAATCACATAAGAGAATTATATGTCAATTAATAATAAAGTTTATCTCTTTAGACTAAATTTTAAATTGATATATTTAATATAAATTTGAAAATTTGAAAATTGAAATTATTAAAAATTAAAATAAACATACTTTACATTATTTGTGAAGATATATATTCATAAAGAGATATCTTGTAATAGGTTTCATTAAATAAATTGAATTTTTATTTATTTTTTAATGATTTCATTTTTTTAAAAATTACTTATTTTTAAATTTAAAATTTAAATTAAATTACTTTCAAAAATAAAATTAATAAAATAGAAATTAATTGAAGTGAATTCTTCCCAATTTAATTTGATTTTTCAAAAAAAATAATAAAAATGATAAGAAATTAAACTACTTAATTTTTTGGAATTAATACTTGATTGTGAAGAGTTTCACTACTTCTTGACATAATTCACCTAAGAAAAAAATTAATCATTGGATATAAAATATTATTAGAACTTACAAACATTTCTTCCTTGCAAATAATGAATTAATATTTCTCGTTGACTTTTCACTTTTTTTTTTTTTTTTTTAAATGGTAATTTTCCTTGAGAACAAAAGTCAGATGCTAATATATCACAAAGAAAAGAAAGTGGAAATAAAATCCACTCATCAAGGCCAGACAAGGAACCTGCAACTCGCGCAAGGAAATGAGTCACATTGTTCGTAGGTGTCACATTTTGTTCGTAGGTGTCACATTTTGATTTTGGAATACAACGGTCTTAAAGCATGGGAAAACTTTTGACCATCAAAAATATGTAGAACCTGATAATCCTAAATAATTATTAAAAATCCGACAGCATGTTTACAGAACATACACATAAATCCAAATCACGAAACCATCAAAATCAAGTTACACTCCCAATATATCACCCTTATAGCCTCAACTTCACATATATAATCAAATTCTCCTATTTCATTGACAATTTAACATATAATTGTCATAATTGTATATTTTAGTTACTCTACATTATTCATATAAGTGCAAAAAGATTACAAAGCATGGAGCATCTATAATTTATATATATTTACATACATACAGAAACATCCATAAATACTTATGTTGTCCAAAACATTATTTTCCCCATTTACACACAAGCTCCCAAGTGAGGATAATTACTTAAGCTTTTAAGATCACTCATAAGTTCCTGTAAAAAAGAAAAATGGGGAGAGGGTGGGTAAAACTCAATGAGAATAAACTATATTATTATACTTGCGGGCAAGAGTACAAATAGTCTCACAAGAATGGAAAGATAATAAAAACAAGGTGTTAAACAATCATTTAGTTTCATTGGTAAAGGAATCGATATCAGAAGGTCTAGAAGAGATCTGTCTAATGAGAGAAGTGTTCTTGTCCTTTTACTCATTGTAAACACGTTCGTGGTAGAGACTCATCTTGTGGAGCAATACCACGCCTTAACGCAAGGCGGGCTAGGCTTTGCGGCTAAGACAAATAACTCCTCTTAGTTGGAGTACAGTGTGCACACGGTTCGGTGTTCCCCACATCGAAGGAAGGGAATCTCCACTTATGGGTTCATTTCATTAAACAATCTCTTAGAAGCGACAATATAAGCAATTCTTATATCATAAGAAATCAAATAAAGAGAAATATTTTAAGAATGTAATCTATGAGGTTTTTCAAGAATTTAAGGTATCGAAATTCGATCAAGATCAATTTCAATAACAGTTAGACAATAGGATTCAAGATAATGGCACTTCAAGGAGTCCAATAAAAATTTAGGGTTTCAAAAATAACATAAACAAAACAATGCACAAGCATAATAATATAGTACACACTCACCTCTACTTCCTTTAGCTTAAGCAATATGGACAATAATAATTCTCTTGGTCCTCCCCCTCTTGACTTTCCCCTTCTTGTTGTCCCTCGGATTCCTCTACATACAATGCACATATACAATGAACTTAATTGCACTAAACATTATCATATCCAAATTTCATCTTATTTGAAGTTCTACATAATTCTTCAATTTAATCTCTAAATCTTTTAATTAAACCTATTTTATACTAATTTAAACAAAGAACCAAATTGATTAATTTCCCTTAATTTCCTTTAATTGATCGAATTCAACTAAGCTACAAAACAAGGAATTTATATGGTTATTTCAAAGGATCCGAAATTATCATTTCTTTTAATTTAATAAATATTTTTATTGTATTCATTAACTTCTCAACTAATTTTATAATGTTTCAGCTCAATTTATTCCAAATTTAATTGAACCAATATCCTAAATTATATCAATTCTCTTTAGATTTTTTTTTTTTTTATTAATCCGAAGCTAAAAGCTCCCCTAAATCTAATTGTGTTCATTTTTTTTTTAATCAATTGCTCATATACAAGTCTTATTAAATCCAAATTAAGCTTATTAAAACCAATAATTGAAACCAAGAAATTTGTTATTTGAAAATCTAATTTCACTGAAGCAATTTCTTCATTTTGTGTCCATAAATCTTCTAATTGTCTTTATATTTATTTAATTAGGTTCTTAATAAGCTTATTGATATCAAAATTTAGAATTTTGGGAACTTCTTTCGATTTTTCCTTCATCATCCGAAGCTCCTAGTTGTCCCTAACTCAATTTGTATTCAATTTTTTCCTCAATCATTCATATAATTTTTCAATTGATTCCAAACTAAAGTTATTAGAATGGGTAAAAATAATTGCTGAAATTTATTTCTAATCTCTCCTTTGAAACCAAAACCTTTAAGTCCCAAAGTCCAAGTATTTCTTCTTCTTCTCTCCCTTTTTTTTTTTTTTTTTTTTTTTTTTTTTTTTTTTTTTTTTGTTTAACATTCAACAACACTCATATTCTTAGATCTAAAGGAAAAGCTGAATTTCTTACCTTTAAAAATCTTTAATTTATTGTTTGAATTAAAAACTTTGACCAAGAGTTCTTCCACTCCTTTCTCCTCCTACTCTTCTCGGTTTAGTTTAAGAAAATGGATTTTCAGCTGAAAGTTTCTTTTGTATTGTGTTAAGTAAGCTAAGTTTCTTATATATATCTATATACTTAATAACTATCCTTAGTTGGCATTTTGCATGGTTAGCTATTCTAAAAATAGACCACGTCAAGCTTTCACTTACTCATTTCCATGCTCCATTTTTTTTTATTGTATTTTTCTTTTCTTTCGATCCTCACGGATTGCCATTGCAATATCCTGGACTCCGTCAGTTCTTAATATGAATAGTAATGTCATTGAAAGCCAAAACGAATGATTATAGAGATAATGAAATCAATAGGAACTCAAACAGGACCCGGTTAAATGCAAATAAAATTTTTTTCTTTAAATTAATTTATTTCTGTGATATTATGATATATATGAATTCATAACAATGTTATGAATATGATTTATGAAATAAAGTCAATGAACTGCATCGATATCGGTTACAACCAGGAACAGAGTAAAAGAAAAGTAAAACGGTTATTTTGCAAAAGCTGTCGAAATGAAAAATTAATTGTATAGGAATATATGAAATATAGTGTGAGACCCAACCATGTATAAACATGGCTGGCCCACTGTCACGACCCGACTCATAGGCACGTGACCGGCACTAGGGAACGGGTAAGCTTAAAGCTTCCAGAACCCGTAGTCAGCCTGACATAACTTACTATCAAGGAACATACCATATTATTTCATATATTCATATCTCTGGGCTATGGGCCCACCTGCTAACAGAACCTGTGACAATACATAATATAACATTCATTATAACT